>CABFVZ010004238.1:25113-53621 GCA_902151445.1 Timema monikensis
GGGGGGGGGGGGGGGGGGTAGGTGGTGTTACTTGAACAACTAACAAGTCAGAACGTGTAAAATTGGCATTGGCATAACTTGGATCTAGATCAAGGGTAAAATATAAAATCTTGTAATACTTTGTATATAGACCAAGGATAAAATAATAAATCTCAACTTTTCAACATGGTGCCCCAAAATAAAGGTGGGTGGGTGGGGGAATGGAGGGTTACTTGAACCAGTCATCATAGAACTGAAAATGAAAATTAAAATTGGCATAGACTTTTCAACATGTTTCCAAGAAATACCAAATATTTTCCTCAAATCCATTTAAGTTTTAACAAAACTCTCCCCTCTATCTATATGTTGCACCACATGACTTTAATAAGAAGTGAGCACATGCCTCCTGATGGTAGGCAAGTATCTACTTAAATAAACGTATTCTTATATATAATCTTCATAAAAAATATAACTCACCAAAATGTTATGTAAAAAATGCACCTAGTTATACACTACAAAAATTCTTATACAGCCTCGAAAAGAAGTGAGATCTAAAGAGTACCAAGTTAAACTCCCAATATATTTCCAAAGAACTTGTCACTTCTCGTCTATTTGCACACTTAGATAGACAGGCATACCGGATTCTTTCATCTATGTTTATTACCTATAAATATATGCGAAATTATATCATAGAAATGGTAGCACTTCTCGTTTATTTGAGTGCCAACCATCACAATAATTATGTAATTTTTTTGGTACCATTATCCAGCCAATGTTTCAATAATTCTTGTATAAATAAAGAAGTGACTAGAAAAAAAAATACTTTTAAAAGATTTTTTTATAACCATTCCAAACAATAATAGGGAATGAGGGTTAAGGGTGGAGGAGTAGAAATTTGATGACCTACAAAAATGGGCATCAGCTAAAAACGGTTGGGAGCCACTGATTTATAACAGTCGCAGATCTACAAAAATTACTGGGTTCCTACACAAAATCATCAAATATTTCCCCAGGACATTTCAAGGACTTTTCAATGATTTTCTACAATTCCTCCAGGACCAGTGTATGAAGTAATCATGGCAAAATACACTTCATTATATATTTTCTTTTATTTAATGTAAGCTCCTAACTCCCATACACCTGCACTTTTCGGACCTGTTTATTATTTTTTAATGCATTCCATGCTGCAACGAGATATTCAAATAATTAAAACATAACATAAAATCACTTGCAAATAATCAATGGTGAAATGTGAGTTGCCCTTTCAAAGTGATGAATTGACAGCCAGAGGCTGGACATGGTGTCTGTTTTAGATATTAGTTTATATGTTGTGTGCAGATATAATCAATCAGTTTAGAAAGCACATGTTAAATACCTCAACTCTCACTGTTCATTTTGTGAATAATAGTTATGCTAAGAAAATTACAAAACAAAAACGAGATTTATAAAAATAACACTAATACAACCTAGTTTTATATTTAATGAATGATTCAGTAGCTTGATAAAAAATTTAATGGGATTTAAAGGGATTCAGACACATTAAGAATTTCCTCAGATATTTTGGAAATTTCATCTAATGATATATTCCTGTTTCCTCCTGATTTATTGACCTATTTAAAAAAAAAGAGAGAGAGGAAGGGGGAGGGGGGGACAAAATATTTCAAGACAACCTAAAAGAATTCCAGGAAAAGATTGGAAAGATGAGAAATTTCATACAATTTCCAGGCCTGGAAGAAATATTTTAAAATTCCAGGTTTTCTATGATGCAGAGGAACTATGAATTAAGATGCCTGCTAACCACTTTTTGTTTTGATTAACTAGACAAGACATGTTAGCAGTCCTGGTCATGCAAAAAATTCCAATTAAGCCTAGTGTAATTTTTCTGCAAATTTAATCAAAGATAGAGTTTGAAAATTGTATTTAATTTTATAATCTTTATCTTCAAACAAAGGTTCTTAATATAGCCACTTTACTGATTTGTTTCCAGATCAATAAATCCTGCCAGATTATTCTATGCCTTAATTGAAAAACCAATTATTTCATGCCTGAGTGAATAACCCAAAAAATTTAAATTTCCTGAAAATCCTAATAATTTTCTAGGGCTAAACTATTTTGAATATTAGAATATTCCTTTATACACCCATCTTCTTTGGTTAGAAACCAGTTGGTCAGTCAATCCGTTCCTCTAAAGAAAGAAATATATAACTTATGTGATAAACATAATAAACAGAAAAAATTGCTATCCACCAAGTAAAATGATAAAAAGGTTAAGTGGAAAGTTTTTTTTAAAGGTTGTCTGCAAAACCTAGAAAAGAATGGGAATTTTATAGTAAAAGTTTTGTAGGCACTCTAATGCATCATTAATATGTAAGACTAAAGTTTATCAACTTGCCTTTTTGTAGAAGTATTCTTCCTCCCGAGCAGCCTCCATTTTACCAAATGCTCCACCTGCTTCCCGGATGGCTCCCCCGCCGCCACCACCTTTGCCAGCCCCACTACCAAGGTCTCCCAATTGATTTGAACTGTACCGCCAGCTTTACAAGAAAAAAATAACACCGAGTGTACATTTTAATTTCCATTAAATATATAAGTTATACTAATATAAATATGTCAACCTAAGTGGCCTTGGGATAAAAAAGCTCGCCTCATGACCCAATTTGAATGGGTTCAAGCCCAGCTGAGGTCAACAGAATTTCCTTAAGCTATAAACATATGTAGCACAACTTCCTTCAGAGTGGCAGTAGAGCTATCTGTCCCATATTGATTATGACATGTAAAATAACCCTGTAGGGTATGCGACAATACCTTTACCAGAAAATTGGTAAGCTCTTTCACTTATAACACTTTTAGAAATTCAGTGTGGGAGGTAACAGGGAACCACCCCTCTTCCTGAACTCCCCTATTACATGGGATTTCTACCAGATGGTGCAGGCAGCACTAAGCAGCTGAAAGGATGAGTGCATGCCCAGCTCTAGATGGACAGAATTAACATCAAACCAACCTTTGGGCTAATGAATTAAGAATTTAGTATATTAGTTCTAAACCCTTGTGAGTCTCAAGGGGCAAAAGAGTCGTGCTCATGCATACATGTGCACACACACACACACGGACACACACACACACACACATACATCAAGGGTCCAAGAAAGGTGTGAGCTAAAATTTTAAAATAATATATTGCTTCTTAAAAATAACCTCACCAAACAAAAGTGTTTTCAAAATAATAATCGCATCAATAATTTGAATTATTATTATTATTATTATTATTATTATTATTAGCACCGCGTCTTACTACCCATTCGGGTTATACGCACTTACGCTAATGTGTAATGGTAGGGTGATTGTGAGATGAAATGAAGGACCTACAGTTTAACGTGGAATCCGAACCACGGTGGAGGCCTGGCATTCCCCACATTCACAAGATGTCTTGTCAGAGGTGAAGGAAGGGTTTGGTAATCAGATAAATCTGTGCCGGGACCGAGGATTGAACCCCGGCCGCCAGCACAGAAGTCTGACACCTTACCCCTAGACCACCAGGTCACCGACAATAATTTGAAGATTGCACAATGTTCATGTAGCGCCCCCCTTCCCTCCAATGTCAAATCATTTGTGAGATCAGCACATGTCAATTATTCAGTAAAATAGTGTGGGTGTATTTTTGTTTGTGAAGTTTAACACATCGCACACCGACATGAAATTGACATTGTGAACTGTCACATATCGGCCAAATTTATATTTTGAATTTTTGCTGTGAGAATACTTTTTGGCACTGTGTGTTTATTATAGTCATTTATGATATTTCAAATTTTGTATGGACTTTAGTTTGTATTATAAAAGTAAAATAAAATAAAAAACTTTGAGTGGTAGTTTTTGTACATAAACTTTTTTTTTCAAATTTATAAGAGAATAAAAAAAAAGATTTGTACACATTTTGTTACAAAAGCTAGAAAAAACTATCATAATTGAATTATAAATTAAATTAAAAAAATTACATTTAGGCTTAACAATAATTTGCCTTAGTGTGGTAGAGAGAAAAAAAAAGAATTGATAAAGTGTTTAGAAAAATAAGATGATTTAGTCATACTATGGAAAGTGCTGCCACCTAGTATTTTTTATGAAGTAAGACAGGCTTAGGAAACATTGAACCCAAGTGTAGCTCGGGCATGGCAACAATAAATACTTATGCTAGCCTGAGCATAACTCGGGTGTAGTGTTCAATGTGTTAAATCGATTTACCATTAGATTCCTATAAATGTGACTTGATTTTAAATTCAGATTAGCTATAGGATAAAATCATTTTATTAATCAGTTACGGCATGCTCAAAGACCAAGCCTTTCAAGTTACTCAGTTATGGGGTTTGATGTGATGATGCAGCTTTAACTTAAATGTAGGGGATTGTGTGTGTATGTATGTATATATATACTGCATTATTAAGAGTCTAGAGAAGTAAATTACCTGCTTACTTGATGTGAAAATGAGCTTTGCATGGGGTTTGAATAAATATTTTAGAAAGTGTTTCATGTTGTTGTGAATATTTCAATCTGTAAGGGGGTTTCACATTCAAAGCACATGCTTCTTTTAAATTTGGTTTCATCTTATTATAAAGTTATAAGATGGTAGGCCTGATTCCCCTCCATAAGCTCCTCTAAAGTAATGTTGAACCAATTTTAGGAGTTATATCAATTCTACAAAACACACATCGTCAACATGTTGAGTGGGGTAGTCTCACAACAGTTCTGCAAAAGAGCAGCGTGCATGCATATTGAACAAATCAGTAATGTAATTACTATGCAAAGGTACGAGGCATGTTTTTTAAGTAAGTACTGTTTTGAAATTTGGCCGCTGCAGCGCTGCGACTGCCGTTCCGCGCATGCGCGTTGAGTACCTCCATCTGTTGGCTAGCCACAGACGCCATTACTGAAGTATTCGACCGTGCTTACCTCTGTTTGTGAGTATTTAAAATGACTCAGTCAATAGAAAATCCCGCCGACTGTGAAATATGCTCTGTTATTCGTTTTCTTCATGCAAAAGATGTGAAAGCGGCTGAAATTCATCGGCAGATCAGTGAATTGTATGGAGAAAACATTATGAGCGAAGGAATGGTAAGAAAATGGGTTAGAGCATTTAAAGATGGCCGCACGAATGTGCATGATGAGGAAAGAAGTGGGAAACCTTCTATCATTACTAAAGACTTGGTGCAGAAAGTTGATGGAAAAGTTCGAGAGAGCAGGCGCTTTACGATTTCATCTTTATCTAATGAGTTTCCTCAAGTTTCAAGAAGTGTTCTTTATGGAATTGTGACAGAACAATTAAATTATCGTAAGTTGTGCTCACGCTGGGTACCGAAAATGTTGACTGAGGTGCACAAAACCAAACGTTTAGCCAGTGCGTTGACTTTCCTTGAGCAATACAGTGATTTTGGTGATGATTTTTTAAGTCAAATTGTCACAGGTGACGAAACATGGGTGGCTCATGTTACGCCGGAATCGAAACAACAATCCATGGAATGGCGGCATTCATCATCACCCAAGAAAGTGAAGTTCAAGCAAACAATTTCAGCCCGAAAAATCATGTGTACTGTGTTTTGGGATAGGAAGGGGGTGTTGTTCGTGGATTTTTTGCCTCGTGGTGACACAATAAATTCTGAGACTTATTGTGAAACCTTAACTAAACTGTGCCATGCAATCCAAAACAAAAGGCGAGGCATGCTGAGTAAGGGGATTGATTTGCTTCATGACAATGCCCGTCCACATGTGGCTAATCGTACCCAAGATCTCATCACATCATTTGGCTGGAAACAACTTGATCACCCTCCGTACAGTCCCGATCTAGCGCCTAGTGACTACCACTTGTTCCTGCATTTAAAAAAGCATCTTGGTGGTCAGCGCCACGACGATGATGATGACCTCAAAACGGCCGTGTTGCTGTGGTTATCAAATCAGGCAGCAGATTTCTATGAGGATGGAATTCAAAAGCTGGTTGTACGATACGACAAATGCCTTAATATTGGTGGAAATTATGTTGAAAAGTAGATTAAAGTATAGGCTTTCACGTAAAAATAAAATTGATTAAAAAGTACACTTGGTGTGTTTTTAATTTCAAAACAGTACTTACTTAAAAAACACGCCTCGTATTTGGAGAGTAACTATTAATGTATAGTGAAAATGTTTGTGAGATACAATAAGTGTTCATAAATATATTATTTTATTTTACTATGCACACAAGGCTGGCACCCAGTAAAGAAATGCTTTGAGTGTTAAGATATTATCCCCCTTAAGTCTTATTACCCATCTGGAGTCTACATATTTTAACTGTGCTAATGGTGTAAAGATGGGGAAGATATAGTTTAAAGTAAATGCACTCACATTTGCTTGAAGAAGGAGTGAAAAACGTTTAGGGAAAAATCTTATCAGTATGTCGAGTGAGATTCAACCCCCAACTTCTACATTACTGGTAAATCAGATTCAAGGCTAACCTGACATTTAGTCCGTGTTCCAACTGAAGTAGGTTTTAAACGTAGTATTAGTGAATTATTCATCCCATTTGTCTAAGCATAGCAGAGAATGGGTATTGGGTAATATTAGCAAGTTCAGTCCTGCCTGTAGAATTTTCACTTTAAATACATGGTGCAGTAAGCAACCTTTGTCAGTATACTTCCCGGGTACTTGAACTGCTCTGTTTTCCAACTCCTGGTTGCCAATTTTGGTTTTCAGCAGCTCTTCATATTTTGAAATTCCCATCGGTTTTTACTTATCTCCATGTCATATTTTCTTCCTATCTCCTCCAGCTGGGCTATCATTTCCTGCAATTCATCTTAATTTTTGGCCAACAATGCTAGATCATCTGTGTAGTTTAGTGTGTTGATGTGATGATGCCTCCTCCTATTCTGAGATTACCCACGTTCCTCTAGGGCTTCCCTGACCAGCCACTCTCCATACTATTTGAACAAATTGGGTGACAAACAGCATCCCTACCTCACCTTCACCCGCTGTCCCAGATACAGGTTTGCAATAAGCCTTCTGTCCCTATAGTTGATGTCAATCTTCTTGAGTATTTCCATCAGTTTCTTCCACTTTACTCTATTGAACAGCTTTTGCCAGTTGATGAGACCAATTCAGATCTTTTCCTTGACTTAGAGCACTCTCTTTCTCTCTCTAAAATTATTTTCAGTAGGCCTATCCTGGTGGCATCTCTAGTTCCTTTTCCTTTTCTGAATGCAAATTGTCCTTCTTCCATCACACTTTCTATTTTCTATTCCAGTCGCCTGTTGAGTTTTTTTGCCACAATCTTTCTATGGGAGATGAGGCTGATGGTCCTGTGGTCAGTGTATTTCTTTATTTGTTTCATTTTCCTTAGGGCCACCATGGTTATGTCTAGAAAGTTCTTGGGCCATTCTCTTGTTTCATAAGTCTTATTTATAAGTTTTGTTAGAGCGATTAATCCGTTGTTTCCCAATTCCTTCAGCTCAACTGGTATGCCATATCTCCAGCAGCTTTCCTTCTTTGCATGACCTCTATGGCTCTTTCCACTTCACTCTTTAAAATGATGGGTCCTTTTCAGTCTTCCTCTACCTCATTTTCTGCTTCAATCTCTAGGTTTCCTCATCAATTTTCCTTTCTGTACAGTTTTTTAATATAATGAAATAAAAATATGTTTTACCATTTACTATAGGAAATAAAGAACAATAATCTGTCATATTAATTTATCATGCTGTTTTTAGAGGCGCTAAGGTCAAGTGAAGATTAATTTTGTTCGTAAGAATATAAAATAGTCCCTCATAGAGTTGTCAGTGTTTGAGGCCATAAATAAAATATACTATCACCCAAATACAAAATTATAAGGCTAAGAGTTAAACATACTAGGCCTATCAAACAAATAAAAGTGAATCGTGTCAATTTTATGTTACTCTCTACCAAAATGTGTTCACTCCCAAAAGATGAAAAGCCCGGTGGGTTTGTAAAGGTATGTGGTGTGTAATTATGTCATTTATGTAATTTGACTAACAGACAACTTTAAGGTGGGGATGTAGAGAACACGAGAAAAGGTCAGTGTTTGTGCAATTTTTATGTCAAAACATTTTTTCAGTCAAAATAAATCAAATATTGCTTCAGTACAAACATAGAATATAATTCTCTCCACTTACTGACCTACACATTTATTTAATATCTGCCAAGAGTGTCCTGGAATTTAATGACAATATTTTCTCTTCATTTAAAAAGTTTGTCATCTTATGCTCCTCTGCTCATGACAGATATTCAACAGCTATTGAAATCACTGTGTGAAGAAAACTAAAATTTATGTTTGTATTGAAGAAATATTTTATTTATTTTAGCCAAAAAAGTTTTGCTATAAAAACCGCAAAAATACTGGTCTTTTCTCATGTTCCAGACATCCCCACCTTAAATAAGTAATTAAGAGTTAAATTATTAGCTTTAATTCAATTTGTTGACAATTAGGCCTACTATGTGGGTGTTGACTTTTTTAATTTCCTCCCAAATTTTTGACAAGAAAAGATATTTTTTTAATATATGTAGGCTTATAGGTTAATGTAGTTTTTACCCAATTTATCTTAAGAGTTAAACTTATGTGCCAATCAGTACACACATGGATAATGTTTGTTCATGCTTTAAGATAGTGTGATCTTTGGCAATGCATTTCACTAGCCAATTTCTCAAAGCTGAGCGAGTATGATGATATTTATGATGGTAAACAATTATCAGTGTGGGAATCAGTCAAGATCTGTATTTTGGCTTAAAGATTTTTATGGTTAAAGTTATTATTTTGCATAAATAACTGAAACTGAAATAAGTATATACTTAGCACCGCGTTTTTCTACCCATTTGGGTCATACACTTAAGTACTCATTATGCTAATGAGTTAGGAATTGGGAAGGTTGAATATAGAGGAAATGAACCCACATTTGCATGGAGGGAGAGTGGGAAAATATTTAGGCAAAATCATCCCCAGTTCACTCAAGCAAGATTTGAACCTCGACCTTCCTGTCCTCGGCAGTCTAGCTCAACACGAAACTAGCATGTTAGCTAGCTTCACCACCGAGGCAAGTAACTGAAAAAAATTGTATCTTGTAGGGAGTCTGCCAGCTAAAACTATTTCATTCAATTTGAGCTTAAGAGAACTTCTTAGGAAGCTCCCTCCCAAATATGCAATTGAGTCAATATTTAATTCAACTATGTAACTTGAAATTAAATTTTTATTATGATTTTAAAAAGAATTCTAAAATTAAAATAAGATTTTTTTTTTAAAAATCCTTGAAATGACAATAGAATTAATAGGCCCCTAATGTTCCAATTAAAATAATATAAATTATATTTTGAAATAGTTTTAATTAAAGATTAAATTGATCAATTTTAAATAGTTTTAATTAAAGATTAAATTGATCAATTTTTAAATAGCCTTGTGTGATAAACTTTTAAATAGACATGATAATAAGTATAAAGGAAAATTTAGTTATGACTCAATATGATATTCCATAAGTTCCAATTTAAAACAACATTGATAAAAAAAAGTACTGGAAGGTAAGATTTAGCAATAAATAGCCTTTCAATTCCCCTTCCTATCTGTTTACTTGGTGCTGATCTTGACCCAGTGGCGTAACTAAGGTGAGGCAAGTGCTTTGTGCTATATTTATTAGCAATAATAGCAACCCCATAAGTTCAATATTTTAATTATATAAATGTACATTTTATTTGGATTATTTTGTAGCCAATAGTCCGAGTAACCAGTTTGAATACCAATAGAAGAATTTACCCAAATTTTAAAGAACAGTTTTCAAAGGGTGCCATTTCTTTCTATTTGTTTTGTCAAAACTTTGTTATTTTTAAACTAGGCCCATCTCTCTGTATTTATTAAGGTGATAGGACAGAAACTATTAGGCTACCATATCATCGTTATTATTACACACCCAAGAAGACAGAATAATACAGGATGTCTACCTGACAATAGTTTTGAAATTCCAGTATATTTACAGTATATTTTTTTTAAAGAAATCCAGTATATATGCAAGGTACTCAGAGACAAACAATCCCTATTTTAAAATCATAAAATGATATAAATTTAGGGTAGGCCTATGTATGTCATAGTTAAACATTTTTACATCTAGAATCAAGTGTATTGATGCATCAGATTTGAAAAAAGGTGGATCCGACCCATCTTTAATACACGTGCGCGCACACACACACACACACACACATATCCCATAAACATTACATTTTTTTAATGACCTATACCACCGCCGACCTCGGTGGTCTTGGGGTGAAGTGCTCGCCTCAGCACCAGATGTTTGTGGGTTCGAACCCAACCTAGGCCAAAGGCTTTTTCTTGAGCGAGGAAAAACCAAAAACAAATATTTTTTTTTAGAATGTAGACAAAAGATCAAATTCATTCAACCACAAAACTTTTTCAATTTTTGTATTTCATGTTCTAATGCTTCTGCCTCTTCCTTTGCTTTCTTCAAAACTTTTCTTCTTTTCACTACTAATTTTCTTATTTCTTCAAATGCTGTTTTTCTTTTTTTACTTAAGTCTACTTCAATCATTTTCTTCTTTTCAAGCGCTTCTTTCCTTATTCCAGATGCATTCCTCACAGCATGAATAATCTTTTTTGAAATTGTCAAATTTAGAAGTCCCCCAGCTGAAGTAACTGCATGATAAGTTACACGTTGAGCAATAAGGCTGTCCTCATGTAGGTTTTCAACCAGACATTCTTTATTCACAGAAAAACTTCGCTCAACGGCTACAACGCTATGGAAGAGAACAAAATTTTTTTTTAGTGAAATATTGTAGTTCTTGGGATACATTTACTCTAGAAAAAATACTCATAAAGAACTTATTAAGCTGGTCACGACTTGAAGTGAATTGTTTGAGGTAGTCAATAACGTCTTGCTTTGATACAAAGTCCAAGTAGTCTCTCTTTATAACATCAGCTTGCACGATAGTTGTTTCTTACCTAGTAGGACTTATAATGCACAAGTTATCCTATAGGTCCCAACAGATGGATTGAGCACGACTGCGGGAGAGAGACAACTAGCACCCTTGACAATTTTGTAGGAGATAGGACACTTATGTAAAAGTTTGTTGCAGAGATCAACTAGGAATTTTTGACAATCTCCTCTGAACTGAAGTATTTTGATATCTTTAATTACTTTCAATGATGCTGATGCTGCAAACCAAATATCTACAGTAGGGTGTGATTTCATGTTTGATTGTTTCTTTAAATCAATGTCTAACAATTTTTTTGAAGTGTTTGCTGAATTCATTACATCACATTTTGAATTCTGTTCATCAAGTGCCTAAGTAGTTTATTTAGGTCTGCAAACATAAATGGCAATAGAGGTTGATTGGTCTGATATTCAGTGAGAAATTGCTCCAACTCAAGTAAAACTGACAGCATGAATCCCAATTTTGATGTCAGAAGTTCATCCTTCACACAATTGCGTAGATAATGTTTGAAAGTGATCAGATTTTGGAGGATGCTTGTAAGAAAAAAAATACTGTTTTAAATACGGCAGCATTGACATTGCTCTCTCTTAACACCCTTGAGTTTTCTACCCATCTAATAGAATAAAACTTCATCGGGAAAAGAGATGATCCTGTTATTCTTTGATAGTCTGCACGTCTTGTTGGAAAATATTTAAATAAATAATATAGTGAACACAAAAACTGGTTAACAGCTCTTAAATAGAACAATATAAAATATAATAAACACTGGAAGCACTACTATACATTAGTTACTAGAGTCAATCGGTAGAGGACACAGCTTTTGTATCAGCCGTTTGACAACACTGGATGATGTACGGACAGTAGCTACTCGAACAAGGTTGTCAAGACCACGATGGATTTCTTCCACCACAGCCAATCTCCACTGTTGAAGGGGAACATCATAATCCTTCAGAAGCATAACCATCCCTGGTTGAAGATCAGAGGATACAGTGGTCCACTTGGAGTGTTGCTGAAGCTGGCTTAAGTAGTCGGATGACCACAACTTCCACAGCCACTGGGTGCATTGTTGAACCAGTTAGCACCTAGAGAGTTTGTTCATGGAAATGTGTGTGTAGTTTGACTCTGATATTGCTGTGATAGGCCCACCTATCAAGGAATGACCAGGGGTCAGACTTTGAGGATCACTGGGATTGGCTGATAATTCACAAAGAGGACGAGAATTGAGGCAAGCTTCAATTTGTGCCAAGACTGTACACAACTCTTCAAAGGTTAGACTTGTATTGCCTACAACACGTCTCATGTGGAATTTCATCGACTTGACACCCGCTTCTCAAAGGCCACCAAAGTGTGGTGATCCTGGTGGGATGAAATGCCATTGTATACCCTCAACACTTGCAAAACCAGCCACTTGTTCCTTAAACTTATTATCTTGAAATAATCTATAGACAGCTTGAAAAGAATTATTTGTCCCTACAAAATTAGTACCATTATCACTGTAGATATTGTTACTTCTTCCGCGACTTGCAGAAAATCTATGAAGTGCCGCTATGAAGGCCTCTGTTGTCAGATTGCTTACCAGTTCAATATGGATAGCCTTTGTTGCAAAACATATGAATATCGCTGTAGTAGCATTTTACCTTGAACTTGCTACGCCACCCACCTTGACAAATTAAGAATGGACCAGCATTATCCACACCACAGTTCAGAAATGGCCTTGCTGAACGTACACGAGATTCTGGTAACTGTCCCATCAGTTGTTGTGCTGCCCTTGCCTTTAACCTGAAGCATTTCATACACTTGTGGACTATGGGGCGTACAACACTCTTGCCATTCACTATCCAATATCGTTGTCTGAGAGCTGCAAGTAACAACTGGGGACCAGCATGAAGTAGTCTTAGATGCTCATTTTGGATGATTAATCTTGTGAGGTTGGAGCTTGCTGTCAAGATGATAGGGTGTTTCTGGTCATACTCAACCTCAGCATGCTGCAATCGACCTCCCACTAGTAGAATACTGTCTTCGTCAAGGAAAGGATGAAGATTGCGAAGAACACTCTTCCCTACAATTTATTTAAGATCTTGGAGATCTTTAACCTCTTGTGGATATGATTATAGCTGTAGCTGTCTGATGAAATGATACAAAGTTGCTCGAAGCTCCTTCCCCGTTATTGGACCTTGGTGTTTAATTTGCTTTTTTCTTGCGTTGGTTATGAAGCAAAAATAATAAATTATTACTCACTGCAATCTGGTTAGTGATGAGAATCTCATGACAATTTCCTCCGGATTTTGTGTCATTGCTAAATAGACTACTTGGTTCTTACGTTCGGCTGTCTCCTCCTAGGGTGTAATATACTTACATTTAGGCCATTGATCACCTTCCTGTGCCAGCTAATCTGGCCCGTACCACAATTTGTTGTGCTTGCAAAAATCTTCTGGAGCTGCTCCTCTGGAAAGGATGTCAGCAGGATTGCATTGTGTTGGAACATGTTTCCAATCACAATCTGATGTCAAATGTTAAGTTTCTGAGACCCTGTTTGCTATGAACGTCTTCCATCTTGTAGGTGTTGTTGCCAGCCATGCTAACACAACTGTAGAATCTGTCCACATATGTAAGCTGTTAACGAGTAGACATAACAATGATGTGGTCTTCTTTACAAGTCTCGCCAGGAGTAAAGCACCACATAATTCCAAGCAAAGCAGTGATATCTGCTGCAGAGGTGCCACAAGTGACTTATAACACAGAACATGTCACCCTCTTTGTTGACAAAGCGAAGATACAAGCAAGCTCCAAATCCTTCTTCGGAAGTATCTGCGAATCCGTGTATTTGGATGTTGGTTATAATGTCATGACACTTAACCAATCGTGGTATTTTTAGGTTGTTTAGGAGTGGCATTTGATCGTAGAGCAAACTCCATTCTTCTTGCAGTTCTATGGGAAGCACCTCATCCCACTGCAAAGGACATGACCATAAGAACTGCATAAATCTCTTGAAATGAAGGATCACTGGTCCTAGAAGACCTTGTGGACAGCATGATGAGGTAAATAGAACACTGGTTCCATAGTAGCATTGTACTCTGACCTTGAGTTGGAATGAGGTGCAGGCAACAGCTTCATGTGGCCTAAGACCTGGTACTCCTCCATAAACCTTACATAATTTTCTCAAAGAACTTTGTCCTTGCAGAATTTCCTTTCCAGATGTTGGAATCTGTCCTTGGCACCGATGATGGATTCACCCAATGAAGAGTGGTCTGACCTTTGAGGCAACGGCACGACGAAACGTCATGTTTCATCCCTTGATGTATTCTCAATAAAGTGCTGCTCGCAATACCTTTCCTCGTCGGTGCATGGGAAAGATACAAACTCTTCTGTTCCCAGAACCGTTGCAGCTGCCTGCTTAGGTTAGGCTCATTTCTCAAGAAGAATGATGTGGAAACTGTCGGTTTCTTGTTTCCAGTACTCGTTGGCATCCTTCCAGCAAGAATCCAACCCAATTCTGTCTCCTGTAGTACAGGATGATTTTGAATCACGTGCCCACCAACCACCCTTTAGTAGGTGCAGGAACAGTTCAGAGCCTAAAAGCATGTCTCTATGACCAGAGATGTGAAACTGATCATCTGCTAGCTTAATGTCGTCAGGGATACACCACTCATCAATGTATAGACGTGTAGCTGGCATAGCACCTGTAATATTAGGAAATACATAGCATGTTACATTAGCCGAGTACTCTGAAACCCTTGACATTAATTGTATGTCTACACTCTGTGAAGCTGTAAATGCAATGTCATTGATTGGCAATAGGTTGCGCTGATGTCTCAGTTTTAACTGCTGAGCAAGTGACTCTGTTATGAAGTTCGACTGTGAACCACAATCCAAAAGTACTCTGCAGGGGTGAGTGCGACCCAGGTTGTCCTTGACCTTGATGATACCTGTAGACAATAACACTTGAGTTTGGCTTTGCTGTTTGAGACTACAATAGCTGCCCTGAGTAGAACTTAAACAAGCATTATCTGATTGTTTGCACTCACCCGGGCTCTTTTGGTACTGGCTGTCATGGTGTCCGCTATTTTGACATGGCCTAACTTCGTTCTTATGCACATCTACTGGCAAACGTCATTCATTGTGAAGCAATGTATGGTGAGATGCGCCACAATTCTTACATGTGTGTGTGTTAGGACACTCGTTTACACTGTGACCATTTTGTAAGCAGTTGAAACATAACCCTCTTTGTTTGACATATTGCTTCTTATCATACAAACTGGCATGCAAGAAATCATTACATTTGTACAGATTGTGGGTGTTATTACCACAGTACTGGCACTGCCTTTGTGAAGTGCTAATTAGTGAGTTAGTGTGGCGAGGCAGCCTCGTCACCTTGTAATTAATATCATGGTTGCCTAAATTGATACAATCATTATCAAAAGGCCTAATATTTTCTAATGCCGGCCTTCTGCGTTCCAAAAATCCAATGTAACTATCTAATGTTGGGAATGACTCATCAGAAATTGTTAACTCCCATTCTCGCCTTGTAATAGCATCATTTCTCTGTGTGAAGAGATGGGCAAGAAGTAGGACATGTAAAGGTATGTCAATGTTAAG
This sequence comes from Timema monikensis, assembly GCA_902151445.1. Taxonomy (NCBI): domain Eukaryota; kingdom Metazoa; phylum Arthropoda; class Insecta; order Phasmatodea; family Timematidae; genus Timema; species Timema monikensis. Next base: position 40,648 of record CABFVZ010004238.1, read on the forward strand.
TGCCCAGACTACAGTGCAGTTGCAGTGTTAATGAAGTGTAGTAGTTCTGCTGCAGATTCCTTCTGGACAGGTTGAATATCTAGCAATTGCCTTATATGGGTAGATGAGATAAGACGTTTGTTTTGGTATCTATCCTCAAGTACCTTCCATGCCACTGAATAATTATCCGTAGTAAGAGGTAAGTTCTGTACTAACTGTGCGGCCTGACCTGAAAGTGATGACACAAGATACTGAAACTTCTGGATTGTAGGCACTTGTCCGATTTCATGTACCATGACCTTGAAACTGTCCGCAAATGTTGTCCATTTCGCATATTCGCCATTGAAAATAGCTAGTTTTATTGCAATCATGAGATGCCAGAGAATAAGACATGCACAGACATACCCTATGCAAAGTAACCATTTTTTTTAACCTTCTAAGTCAACTTGCTATAGCTGTGAGCACGACACTGCTCGTTGTGATGAAACTCACTATTAAGTTGACTTGCTATAGCTGGCCAATCATGTGACATCACAATGTGGTTGCACGTGTGTGCTCTCTCAGTCTACAAAGCTAAGATGGTTGATTGTAAATTGTAATGTTTATCCAGCGAGGAATAACCTTGTGTTCGTTGAAACAGTTCATAGAGATCAATACATATTATTAAATCCAGTGAATATATGTAAAATACAAAATAGTACTAAAATGAACATTTGAGATGCACCGTTTATTGTTATACACCTGAGAATATTACAATGATAATGCTTGATAAATGATATGCTATTTATGTGGCTTGCTCACAAATAACTAATGTCACTGTAATCTGGTCACTCGTTTTCTTGATGATCCAGCCCACATGGACCAATATTCCGGATTGACAGCTGAGAAATCCCTATTTATAACAACCGAGAGGACCACTGAAATAAACAACTCAGGCTTAATTATTATTTATTCTATAATGCACACAAAAGATGAGCCCGTTCGGTCGCTGCATTTTAGAAGGACAAAAACAAAAGACTACAGCCCCATGGCAACAGAAAGTGACAACAATAAAACCAAATGTCCATAGCAAATGTAAAGACACAATACACAACAGTATTTATGCTCTCATCAAAAGAAATACGATAAAATGAGCATTGCTTAACCATATTCGCAAGCTCACTTTTGAAAAGAAGACCTAGTCCATACACGATGACATATCCAAGTTTATTTTTTATGCATTTGAAATTTCTGGGCAATATCACTATCGGAAAACATTTTAAAAAGATCACTACAAGCAGAAAAACTTCTAGCAAAAGAATTTGTCATTACTTGTTTAATAGCCCCCAATATTTCAGCACGAGAAACTTCATCTTTGACAAGGAAGCTCTGAATAGAACAACTAGGTCTAGTTTCAGGTTTCAAAACTACTTCATGATTATTATTATTATTATTAGCACCGCGTCTTACTACCCGTTCGGGTTATACGCTCTTACGCTAATGTGTAATGGTAGGGTGATTATGAGATGAAATGAAGGACCTACAGTTTAACGTGGAATCCGAACCACGGTGGAGGCCTGGCATTCCCCACATTCACAAGATGTCTTGTCAAAGGTGAAGGAAGGGTTTGGAAATCAGATAAATCTGTGCCGGGACCGAGGATTGAACCCCGGCCGCTACTTCATGATCATTAGTACTAAAATGTACATCTTTATGTAGGCCTACAGATGACACTGTATTTCGAGACATAGAGAACACGTTAATATTTTTTTTTTTTTTTTGCTCCCACTAGCAGCTTTCAATCTGTCAACATACTTCTTTCCCTTGACGTGAGATTGGATTGAAGATATTCCCATGTTACTTATATCAAAGTTAGTTTTACACAATGAAGTGAAGAACATAAATACTGTACTGTGCCATTGGAATGTCAAGGTCAGGCAGTTACACCAATACTTTTAATTGGTGTTTGAACTGGAGCAGTTACTAGTAACTCATCACTCATAATGGTTACTGCTGGAAAAAAGTTTTGGGGGAAGGGTGGGGTAAGGGGGAGGTTGGCTGCTAGTGTAGTCAAAACAGTTGTTTCCTTCTCTATTATGAAAGGGGAAGGGAGGGCTTAGTGTAGAGACTGAGAATAGAAAGGTCAGCAAGTGAGGCTAACATCCCCACTGCAAGGTCATCTCCAAGGTCAACTAATTGTGTAGCAAACAAGATAGATCAGAGGGAGAGTAATTGAAGGGTGGTTAAAATAGAACTATCTGTAGTCCAATTAATATCAGGGGTCTCAAAATGCTTAATACAACATTTCAATCAATGTAAAAAAGCTGAATATTTTTCCAGTATTTGATTCAAAATTCCAGTATATTCCAGTATTGGTAAACATCCTGTAATACCGTGATTTATAAACTTATATAATTGTGAATGAGCACACAATTCTCACTAAAATCACAAAAGAATCACAAATATTTACAAGCTTTTGTGGTGACTTCTTTGCCTTATAATGTTGACCCAATCCTTTGTGTTGTATGAAACTTTTTTTTTTATTCATGATAAATAATTGTTAATTTGAATAATATTGCTCCAAATTTTAATAATTTATTAATAGAAAAAAGGTTAGGTTTGTATCGAAATAATTATCTTAAACATTAATTTGAGCTTTTATATTTGTGACATCATCTAACTTTTACTCTTGGGTGTAGTAGTTGGAATCGGTTTAGATGAGATGGATAAATGCATGAGATTGCGTTGTTTAAATTCATTGGTATATATTCAAAATTTTTAAACAAATTAAAAAGGCAAATGTGTCTTATTTGCAAGAGTTTGGTTTGACCCAAACAAGGGTGATAATTATGTGGTTGTTATAAACTATTATTGAGAGTTTGTAAGAACAATTATTATTCTTTGAAATATAGTTTTAGGTGTGTCACGTGTTCACAAGCAATTTGCTTGAATTCCAGCCATGGAACAGGATTTTGCTGATAATTATTCTGCGACTTGGGTGAGTTACTTTAATTTTAATTTTTTATTTCTAATCAATGCACCGTCTTCTTCACATTGTAAAGTATTTTCCAAATTAGCAATAAATTTGTTTGTAAAAACAAGTCCTTAAAGGCAGTGGCAGCTCGTCCATAAGAGCTGCAGCACCCCCAACAATTCTATATACATTTTATTCTAATTTAGTACAGTACACTGTAACACATACCAGTAGATTATAATTAAATTCAACCAATTTCAGATTTTGTGTTTTTTATGGACAGTAATTTTAAAGAAAGGTTTTCCTTTCATGTGGCTACTGACTAGTCATCAGTCATTGCAACTCTCACTGAACCTCTTACCTAGTGGTGAAGTGTAGAAGCAAAAGAGAGTGAGTAGGGGAAATGCTCAAGCAGTGACGTAAGATTGGAGCTGCAAACATTGCAGATTCCCTCGACAGCCATAGTCTAGCTTGGAACAGAATTGTGTGACTAACATTTTGGTTTTAAATAAATTATGTATTGTTGCATGTTTAAGTGTTTATCTAATGAGTGCAGAAATAAATATTAGAACAAGAATGTGTTTAATTTATTAACAATTAATATTACTCGATTAGGTTACATTGGGAAAATTGAAACAAAAACACAGGATGTTTTTACTAATATATCTATGGGCAACTAGTACTAATTTGATGTTCAAACAATTTTATCCAAATATAAACTCAAAGCACTTGCTTCCCGTTCAAAAGTAGATGTGTGTTTTAAAATATTGTCATCCACTAAATTGCAATTAATATATTTGTATCATTTGCATTTAATGTTTTATCTAATATTCATTCTAAGAAAGGAATCACTGGTTTTACCTCTTTAATAAGTATACTTCTCTGTTTATTTAGTGCATATTTATAAGGTTAGGATATTTTAAACTATCTGTCTATTTTTTATATAATTTATAGATAAAAAAGTTGTATTTGGTTTATTTTGTACAACTAATTATGTGGTTATTAATGTATTTAAGTTACAGTAGGCTTACTACAGTCCACAAATACAAAAAAAATCACTATTGTTTTAAGCTATAGGCCTGCGGAGTAATAAACCAAAGGAGATGTTTTATTTCCTGTCACTTCACTCGCTTGAAAATATTAATTCTCATTTTATATTGCATTGAATGACCTTTTTTCTAACAATTCTAAAAAATTAATAACTTTTAGTATATATTTAGTTATGGAAATTTTAAAAAGAAAACATTATTAAATATCCCTCCCCTTGCTTCCCTATAAATCTTCTACCAACCCCACTCCCTTCTTCCTGTTCACCCGAGCAGCACTCCCCAGTGTTCAAACTCACAACCCCCCACTGCTTAAAGGTATATTTTGTGTACCGCCACCTATATTATAAATAAATTTAGAGGTATGGCAAAATAGTTAATAAATTAGTCAACCTTAAAGCATTAGATTTTCACTAAATAAGTGTCGTGTTATGTATGGCTCTTTATCTTGAGGCATGTACCCACAATGACTTGCCCCTTCTTCCCACCAACTGTTCTTAAAATAGATGAAGACTTGATTTTTTTTTAATAATCTTTAAAACCTTATTAATAGTTCCGAGTCCACACAAAAATACATAATAACCTAAGTGATGGGACAAGAGTATGTAGAATTTGATATAAATAGCTGAATACTATAAAAATTAATAATTTGTTTTATAAGTTACTAGCATAGTATGAAACACATATTAGTGAAAATGTGTTAGATAGTTTAAAATTTGTTAAAGCTAATAATCAAGTTATAGATACCTCATAGAAATAGCGGTGGGATAAATTCGTGATGAAATATACTTTAAGGAATTCATTTTTATATGACCTTTCGTACAAATTCTAATAATGAAACATACAAAGGCAAAGATACTAATGATTGGGTTTCTTTTGGGGGAAGATCACTCATGACTAAACTAGAGTCAACAATCGCTTAAGCATATTTATATAATACAATTTACATGGGAAGGCTTTGCAGACGTTTAATATTTCTGTAATATTTAAGTTGTTTAATACTTTTAAATATTGTTTTTAAGCAAATGTAGTCTAAAATTAACAGCAAGTTTATAACTTGTTAAAAAGTTTAAATTTTGGTATTTTTAAACTCAACGCCACTTGACGCAAAAATTTATACTTGAATGGATTAGATGAAAGCGCAAAAGATTCTACATTTTGGCGAGTTTAAAGTGAGATAGCTATTTTGTACCCGATCCAAAGCTGAATCAATTGGCCTAAATAAGAAAAATATTCCTTCTTTTCTCATGCATAAAAACAAGTGTACATACAGAATCTTTTCCATTTATCATTTAATTATAATACTATATTTATCATTTATATATAGTGCTATATTTAAATGATAAAAGGAAAAGATTTCGCGAATATTTTCCTTCTTGCAAGAAACCTAGTATAAGTCACCAAGTGTTTTTTCTTTCTTTCTTCAATGGCATTGAAGACATTTTCTTCAATAAGCCAGGAACACTTGTATTCGATTCACTCCCGATGCTACTTTCTTGATTTTTCCATGCGTTCAATCCACTTATGACCCATATAACCTAGCCCTAACTCAACACGAATTTCATCTACGAGATAAACGGGAATATATATTTTTGTTCGTTTCTACACCGACATATTTATATTTAGAGGGAAATTAAACAGCCGCCTATACAAAGTAACGTCGTCTGAGTGTGATACATTAACTAAAGAAAAGTCTGTGATATAATTAAGAATGTAATTTACCCGTGCCAAATAATGTGCAGGACAAGTCATAAATATATATTCTAATGTTTCAGGAACGTGGAAAACCACACAATGTGAGGACGGTACCTTGCGCATAAAATAAAGTCGGTCTTTCGTGTAGGCGTGACCGAGCCTAAGGCAGATTATTGCACAAATACACTTACAAGTGCCCTTAACTCCCAAAAACTATGGTGTGACTAATTTTGTACCACATACACCATGGTACCATTTTGCTTTATGCTGGCATGTGGTCTCCCACCATTAGCTCCATTTAACCCGATTTCTTTGTTTTACCCTCGGTATAAAGTCACTATACGGTAACGGGATTTCTTTTACAATGGAAATTAAATTTACACTAGATGCCAAACTATCTACTCTCTCATTACCCATTATACCCGCGTGACTAGGAATCCATTGGTATCCCAATTCGTAGCCACTAGCTTGTAGAGAGGTGCACTCTTAAAGTAATTGAATTATTAAGGGTGTGATGGAGGGCCTGAGAAGCCGCTTATATACTCCAAAGAGATAGGGGAGTAGCATAATACAACTAAAAGCTGAGGACGTAAAGAAAATATATATTTCAATGCCTGTAGGATAGCAACTAATTCCTCTTTAAATATTGACGCGTCGGATTGTAGTTTATATGTCTGACCATAATTAATACTACTGTCATAAAAGGCCGCACCCACCCCACCTCCCCTCCTAGCACCATCTGTAAATATAAGTTTGTATCTACTCCATCTTTCCTTCATATAACTTATTGCATTTAACTTCTGTTTGATCGGAAAGGTAACTATTTTTACTCGTGAATCAGGAATAGATGACAGCACTGGCACATCCCAAAGGGCATCATGCCCCCTAGTGATATACTGCACAGGATACGGAAAAGAAAAATATACTGACGCAGATCATTCAAACCTAAAAAACTATCCACCAGAGATGGGCATGTTTTGTTTAACCAATATTGTTTTGCCTGAATATAATTTGTAAGGATCCGAAGTCTGCGCCGCAGATAGCTTCAGGTGGAACAATTTATAGTAAACAACTTGTCTGCCAACAGACGGTGCCTATGACATAAAGGAAGTTCTCCCACTTAAGTAAGGAGTGTATTGGTTGGTGATGTACGAATATCGCCCAGACACAGTCTTAAAGCCGCTTATTGGATCCTATCCAGCTTTGCTAGTGTAGATCGTGTTGCAGTGTGATATAAAAAACACTCATACTCCAATCGAGAACGTAAAAGCCCATGGAACTTTTGTAACATTGTAAATGGGTGGGAGCCCCAAGAGGCACCCGCCACTGATCTAATAGTATTTATAAACCTGTCACATATTCCAGTAAATTCCAAAAAAATGAGGGAGCCAAGATCCCTTCATGTCTAGTGTCATGCCTAAAAATCGCACCATCGGCTGTACCTGAATTCGACGTCCTTCATAAACTAGTTTAATTAAGTTATCTCGCACTCTATGTAGGGTGAAGATTACTACAAAACATTTAGATACATTTAGAGTCAAAAAATGGGCTGTCAACCAATTTGAAAGCAAAGGAAACATTGATTGTAACTTACCCATCTCCTCTGACAAGTTACAAGACCGAACGTATATTACTACTTCATCCGCATACTGTAGAATCTTTATACCAACCGGAAAAGCGCTATCACTATCGCTCGAACAGACTGCATATAATAGATGACTGAGTAGTGATCCCTGCGGTAGGCCCCTTTATTGAGTTTGAGGAGATGATCTGGCTTGTCCTATCTTTACAATGTACGATCTATTCTGAAATAAATAGCTTAACCAATAACATTTTGTAAGAACAACCCAGGTGAAAAAGTGTATCAACCAACACAGAATGATCGACATTATCGTACGCACCCTGTGTACCGATTACACCCTACGCCTAAAAGCTAGAGGCCACTACTAGCCTATAAGAGGGTGGTCGGAACTTAAGGAAAAGATTACAACAAAAAGTAAAACATTGGCAAATTAAATAAATATATGAATTATTTATTCAATGTAATAAACAGATGTTAAACAACAAATTACATAGCCTTAAAAGTCAAACTGAAGTGTGTTGAAAAACAAATAAATCATGGCCGAGTCTGCTCTTACGTAGTACGTTTGATAGTATATTTAAATCTCTCAAGCTGAATTATTATTTTATTTGAACAAGTCTGGAAGAGACCAAAAATATTAACAAATTGTTAATATTATAAAAGAAATTAAAGAACATTTCATAAATGATTTACAATACATCTTATTCACCACAGTGAATTCAGACAAAACAAATATAAGATAAAAATTTTAATTTAAATCTCGAATCAGATATTTACTAAAAATTTAAATTACTAAACCTTATTATGATTACATAGAGCTTAAAGAATCTCTTTTAATTGGTTTACAACGCGTCTGATTCACCACTGTGAATACAGACAAAACAATTTAAATTTTAGAATCAAATATAAATTTAAATATCAAATCATATATTTATTATTAGCACATAGTTTTGACTTCCCGACTAAAACTCAAGTCTTCGCGGAATTATTACCCTCGACACTTTTGAAGAATTCGACAAAATTCCTACATCTTAATATTTAATATTAAAATACGTTACGTTAGAATGCTTGTAATTTCTCACTAGATGAATCGGTGAATTTTAAAGTCAAAACCTTATTAACCAACAAAAATTAGTTATTTTAATATTTACTCTGAAGAAGATACGTTTACAAAAATAACCTATAAAAGAAACATTATCAAATTAAAGAATTTAAACAATTATTGGTAACCACACGAGCAATAAAAATTAATATCTAAATTACAAAATTTTAAGCCAGAAAAGGAATAAAAAAAGTTGGCTACTCGAACATTTCAAGAAATTACAAAGATACTAGCACCCAAGCAGCAATAGGAAACATTATGTGTTCCATAACAGAATTTACTTTCAAAAATAAAACCTTTAGCAAAAAATTACAGATGCCTACACTGACAGATTTAAACTACATAATAAACCTAAGTGTTCAAGATATTCAAACCCATATTTGAAATATAAAGTTTATATAATCAATAATACATATATTTATAGCCATCCTGGCTAGATAATGTTATATTCCTGAATAGGACTTCTCATGGAAGTTTCAGATTTAATAATCTTCAATGCTAGCTATATATAGGTCTAGTTGATGGATTAGTAGGTGGGAAATTTCCTTACTAGGAAATTGATTATTGGTAGTATAACGTAATACGCCAAAAAGTTGGTGGATATGCTACGTCTCTTTAGTCACGTCCGCCAGTCTCTTGGTGTGTTGTAGCTCCATTTGACTTGTTCTCCAGACACGAACACCAGACCCATGGTGAGCGGCTGCAGACTCTAGCTACGTTCATTCGGTCACGTAGACCAGTTCAGGAATACGTGTGGTCCTCCTGTAGCTCAGTCGGGCCAATCAGAGCATTTCTGGAACCCTCTATTGGAACGTCTTGTTGCTGCATTATGCATAGCATGTTAGGATTTCTATTCATTCTAGCATTTGGTGTGAAAAGGTTGGTTATGTAAGTCACGCTAGTCCGGAAGATACAACGAATAAGTAGAGAACCTATATTAGACATAGTAAGATTGTGTGATATTTAATAATGCTGTATGTCTATTAATATAAGTTTATTTGGGGTGGTTTATACTAGCTAGTCTTGCTAGTATTTATATTGCAGGATGTCTATATGTATAGGCTTATTAGGGGCGAGTAGTAACATTGTGATATTAGCAGTACAAGCTAATGTTACACCTGTATATCGAGGTAAAAAAACTGATACAAATGAGTTTTGTGATAGAGCAATTTGAACATCAGAAACTAATATGGAGAGGCTATTAAGTGTGGAACGTCCCTTCCTAAACCCAAATTGCATAGGATTAAGAAGTTCGTTCATTTACAGAAATCGTTCCAAACGGGATTTAACTAAGTGTTCCATGACTTTACCAAAACATGACGAGAGTGCAATAGGCCGATAAGAACTTGTTAACACAGCTATTTTACCCGGTTTTAGAATAGGAATCAGAAAGGAAATTTTCCATGTTGGAGGTATTACCCCCTCCTCCCACAAAATATTTAATATCTCCAGCAGCGCTCGCCGAGAAACAGACGACAATTTCGTCAACATATCATATGACTCATTGTCTGGGCCAACCACCGTGTGTCGCACTCTATTCAACTCTGCCCGTAATTCACTGCCAGTAAAACATTTATCGAACTCAGGAACGCCCAAATTGGGGAATTCCAACGGGGGGCACATAACTGAATCCGGTATCACACTGCAAGCGAACGATTCTGCCCATGCCTCTAAGTCAACCTTAGGGACCCCGAAGTTTGTAACAATACCCTTGAACCATTTGATTCTATGCCAAACCTGTGTCAGAGATACATCGGGGTAAAGAGACTTACAATATAAGCGCCAAGAATCACGTCTCATACGTAACAAATTTTGCTGCGTAGCAGCTGCCGTACGACAGTAGCTTTCATAGTTTATCAGATTTAAAATAAATTGTTTTAAAGTATATAATGATAACCTCATTTGAACGATCGATTTATAACATGACTCTGTCCACCACAGGCAACGTCTAACTCTCCTATGACCCCCACTGTGTGAGGTTGATACTATCGCACCATCTGAGCTCTGTAGAGCGTTAACCAAGATGTCATACTGTACTAAAGGATTATGGTCCACCACTAAATTTTGAATTGTTAGCTCCACTTTTGTCGAATATAATTCCCAATTTTTTTTTTTTTTATAGTTGCGTGACCTATCCTGAGGAACAGTTTTATAGTTATATGGGACCTGAGAGTTTATTGTCAAAATAATTGGCAAATGATCACTGCCCATGGAGTCACCAATCGTATCTCAAGCTAAGTATGTTACAATATTAGGGTATGCAAAAGTAACATCTGGGCACGTGTTAGTATACGGAGGTCTGTTAAGTCACGTTAACTTCCCTATATTTAATATAACAAGAAGTAACACTGCTAAAGTTTCATGAATCTTTATCCCACAATGATCTATGTAAGGGGAGCCCCACAACACATGGTGTGCATTCATGTCCGCGCAGATAATAACCGGGGATGGTAAACCTCCGACAAATTGTTCCCGTAAATTATTATCGAAACTATCCGGTGTAGGGTTGTATAAAGATATAACTGAAAATGTCCTACCTGCGGAAAATTTTTTAGCCCTAGAAACTCCCAAGGATATTGAAAATTACCTGATGTTATTCCAACAGATTGAATGTCTGACCTAATTAACAGCCCAACCCCTCCCGCTCGGGCAGCATTATCCAACCTAAAAAAATTAAATTTATTTAAACAAAATTATCCTGGTACCTGAGCCAAGTTTCATTTAACGCTACTATATGGATATCACGAGAAAAAATTAATTGCTTAAGGTCCGCTTTTTTGTTCCTGATGCTTATAGAATTCTATTGTATCATATTTAAATAACTAACCATAAAAAACCAAAACAAACATATACTTAACTCAGACAAGGTTACATTGGACACCACTACCTGCTCTGATCCTAGCAGATCTACGATTATGGCTATTAAAGCGTTGCACCTCCCTTAACAACTTTTGGATTTACCTTGTTATTGTTGTAATTAAACTTGGCAGATCCAGCTCCCCTAGCGCTTAGGAAGCCACGGTTACTAGGAGCGACACCACTTTAGAAATCATCTGTTCCACGCTTTTACTTATTATATCATCTAATATTCCTTCGACAGAGCTTCCTGACGAATCCACGTCCATATCCCCATCAACCCGTGCCGGGGCACTCGAAAGAGTCGTCGCATAGGACGTTACATTGCGTGGCCGTACTGGTATATCTGGGAATTGAAAATTGTCCATTACAAATTGAGCCCCCTGGTTGCATAGCGCGACTTGTAGGGAGAGTTGCAGTCCACAGCCTGACCAGCCTCCCGGTAAAAAAAATTGCGACGAGCCATTTTATATTTAATTTGACACTGTCGCATCCACTCGGGACACGTTCGGTCGGTCGTCAAATGAGCCCCCCCACAGTGGAACACTTTGGGGTTCTTTGTAGACATTTTTCTATGAGATGACCACCTCAACACTTTGCGCACCTATGTGCCCCACTACGACAGTTGACAGCGAGATGTGCAAAACGTAAACAATTGTGACATTGCGTTACTGAACAAACATAAGGCTTGACCACCACCTTAGAAAACACATGACAACATAAGAAGAGCTCTTTGCCCACGAAAGTCATTGCTACTGTAACAGAGGGACAAACCTCTCAGCTGTATCAGGATTGCATCTATTGAAACGTCGTACCTGCAATATTGAAGATTCACTTTCTCTCTCTAACTCTTCCTGAGTAAATTCCTCCAAAAACTCGAGTGGAATATTATGAATAACTCCAATCCGATGTTCATTACGACTCACATCATAAACTGAGACCTTAAATAAAATCATGCAGTTCCCTATCTGCAATAAAATTATTAGCTGCCTTAATACATAACAATTCGACAACAATTTAGTTTTTCCCAGCCGGAACAATGCTAGCTACACTATTATACTTAGAAAATAGTCCCTTTCCTATTTTCATTGGATGCTCTGGTGAAAATCTTAAGAGAAAACCAAAGAAATCCAGAGAAAACTAAACTCTAGGTTTTACTCTGGTTTTCATTCAGTTATGAAACAACCAGAGTTAGTCTGATTCCTTTAGGGTCTCTGGTTTACTCTGGAATGGTTTGGTTAGTTTGGGATTCTCTTGTTGGCAATGGTGGGGCACATTAGTTGTAAAGAGATACTACTTAAGTTTTAACGCAATAATTCTCCAATTTCATAGAGTAATTAAATATAAGTAAGTTTCTAAAAGTTTATGTTGTTTTTCCATAAACCTCTTAAGAGAAATGTTTGTACAACAATGATCTATATCTATTTTAGACTCAATAGTCAATATTTACATTTTTTATTGGTCCAAATTTATAAAAGAGGAATTTAATAACAATGCGATGGCATGGAAATTTGCAACACCTAATAAAACTTCGAAAATTTTAATACGAAGTGTTGACCCTTGTGGACCCAACATTGATCTTTTTTATTGGTCTAAACATCCAAATGATGACATTAATTCTTTAAAAACAAAATTATAAAATTTAAAACCGAGGACTAAAAAAAAAGTTTTACATGTATAGTGCAATTTATGCTTGGGTTTGCTAGTGTATATTATTTCGTTTCACATATATTACGAGTTTTGAGTAAATATCTCCATTTT
>CABFVZ010004239.1:5000-32622 GCA_902151445.1 Timema monikensis
CATCTGCTAATTACATATACATGCTCCAATTAAATACTTTATATCGATGCACACTTGTGATATTAATGAAAGTTATGTTGTACTGACCCGCCTCAGTGGCGTAGTTGGCTAACGCGCTTGTCGTGTTAAGCTCGACTGCTGAGGACGGGGAGATCGAGGTTCGAATCTCGCTCGGGTGAACTGGGGGTGGTTTTTCCTAATTGGTTTTCCACTCTCCCTCCAAGCAAATGCGGGTTCACTTCCTCTAATTCAACCTTCCCAATTCCTAAATCCATTAACGTAATTAGTACTTAAAGCGTATAACCCGAACGGGTAGTAAGACGCGGTGCTAAATATTAAATTATGTTGCACTGTGATTGCCAGTGTTTGGGCGGAGTTGCGTGGATTGTGCGTGTGGCTCTGTCTGGAGACTGAGGGCGGGTACTTAAACATATGCACAATGGCTTATATATTACATACCCCTTGCATCTTTCTCCCCTCATCAACAGTTAAAAACCAACTAATAGAAAGAGTCCTGAGGACAGGTGTTGTGAACGCTAGCTTCCTATTGGTACATGGAATTGGCGTCTTTGCCAAATAATGCGGAGTTGTTCCTTTTAACAGGAAATAGCGCAGTTGTTATTTTAACAGGAAATATGGTATAAAAATATATTTTAGTGGTGAAATCCTTTCCCATTATTTCTAAAATGCGCGTGTTTCTTCATGGATGAATCTTAAAAGGATAATCTACATATATTACTTTAAAGAAAAATTACCTTTATCCATGACTTTTTATATATTTTAGATTGATTCAAGCCAATATCATTACACTGCTCTCGCAACTTCTCAACTAAAGGAGAAAGGAAATTACTACTAAGAATAACCAATTTTTTGTAAACTCCATCTTTTTTACCTTTATTAATTAATTCAATTTTCATTTTGCGACACTTTTTCAAAGACTAGTTTTCTTTATTGTTCTGTTCAAGCTAAGTATCTAAAATAAAATAATAAAATCATCATCAATTCTAAGTTTATTAAAATATCAAGTGAATAATATAAATATTATTTTTAGTAACAATTAATTTTACCATTGTTCATGAGCCTGATAATCTTAAATGTAATGTCTTAATTTTAAGATGTTTGTATTATTAATATATTAAGGCTCATAATAAATGTTGTGAATATCATTCTTTATTATATAAAACTAAATAATAATGTTTGATGTATAATTTTCAAGCTTGTTTAGTGTTTAACACAACTCTGATATATTTTATAATGTTTACTTCTTTTCATATCACATTGGTTAATTCATAACTTAATAATCTATTAGATGTTTTGGCGTATAAAATGAACGGGTAGTAAGATGCGGTGCTACTTCCTCTGCTTATTTTATCTAAGAGGCTGTTTTATGTCTTTGAACTGTTGTCAAGCACTTTAATGAAATAAGATTAAAATAAACAGAAATTTTAACTGACAGATTTATGAAATTATAAGGTCCAACCAATAGCTTGTTTGTATAAATGCTTTTCAAAATGTTAAGTTACTTATCTCAACGTTTGAGTTGAATATATTAAAATGAAACCTTTCCAAAATAGAAATGCTAACTAATCGTTAATATGTTTCAACTATATTTAAATTATTAACATTAAACGGCCAAATCCACACCATTTCACTATTTTAATTAGATTTGTAAATTTTAATGTTTGAATGTTTATTTTTTTGATAGCCCTAATAACTTTTCTTTGAAAATTTGTGTTTGAAAGGATATAAATGGGTTCGTCCTAATTTAGATCATATTTACAATCGTAGTGAGGTGTAACGATGCGTTATAAAATATAATGAATATCCACACACGGTTTGAAAATCATTGTTATTAGGTCAATGTCTTGTATAACTCAGGGATAGAATATTGGTGCTCTGAGTCAAAGCTCTTGGGTTCTATTCCCTTGTCCATGTGTATTTTTCAAATAATTTAAATAAAACAAAATATATTGATTTTTTCGCCCAAACATTGATTTAAGTTTATATTTTTAATTTATTTTTATTATTTTTATTCGTTTATATTATTTATTTTATTTTTACTTTCTAAAGGAAGTTCGAAAACCAGTTTTTAATTGACTGTTATCTTAATCAACTGCTAAGCTAATATTTGAGTAGTTATCATATACAAAATAATTAAAAGGTTTAAGCTTTACGCTATTACAACAAAATAAGTTAACTCTCATTAACATTGTATATTTTGTTTAAGACAAGGAATAACTAATATTTATATAACATTAATTATATGGTGGCTCAAATTTTATAAACAATTAAAATCCTCTTGATGACTTCAGAATAGTTACCATTCATATTTTCTAAGCACCGCGTCTTACTACCCATTCAGGTTATAAGCTTATGAGGGTGACCTGGCGGTTTAGGGGTAAGGTGTCAGACTTCTGTGCTGGCGGCCGGGGTTCAATCCTCGGTCCCGGCAAAGATTTATCTGATTACCAAACCCTTCCTCCACCTCTGACAAGACATCTTCTTGTAAATGTGGGGAATGCCAGGCCTCCATCGTGGTTCAGATTCCACGTTAAACTGTAGGTCCTCCATTCCATCTCACAATCACCCTACCATTACACATTAGCGTAAGTACGTGTAACCCGAACAGGTAGTAAGACGCGCTGCTAACAATAATAATAATAATATAATCTTATGTACGAATTACGCTAGTGAGTTAAGAATGATGAAGGATGAATTTAGATTAAGTGTACCCGCATTTACGTGAAGAGAGAGTAGTAAACCATTTTGAAGAAGCCACCCAAAATAAACCCGACCGGGAATGAGCCATGATTCCCGATCTAATCTATTGCAAGGTAAGCGCCTTATACAATGCGGCCACTGGAGCAGGTAGGCCTACTATTATATGTGATTTTTTGGGTATTCAAACAAATTTTAAATATAACCTATGTGTGTGAAGAGTAAGATAAATTGAACTTATTTTTACAATTTTAAGCCAAAAGTGAAAATATGATGTTATCATGTGGCTATTTATGCTATGAGCATACCAAGATGGTCGTTCTTAACATTTAGACGTGAAATCTAGTTAGATTGATAGAACATCCCAGTGAAAGCCCTAATATGGATGGATGTGATCACTTAAACCATATTTACATTAAGAATTAGACTTAGCTATGAAATATATATTTTGGTTTTAAATTGATGAAAATATGTTTCAGCCATCTTTAAGTAGAAAATCTTCTGTTGATAGATATTTAGTCAAAATTAACATCTCATCAAGCTCTGAACACGTGTCTTAGTACCACCAGCGGGAATATAACACAATCTTAATAGCAATACCAACATTCATACAAAGGAAACTATATTCATTTATTTTTGAAACTATTTTAATACAGGGGTTTAATATGAACAAATTCACAATATACATCACTTTATTATTATATTCTAGATATTAGATAACGCGGTTAGTAACAAATTAACAATGTGAATATGAGAGTGCTGTTATATGCAGATGATGGCGTGTTAATGGCTGAGAATGAAAGTGTCTTGCAGAATGCATTAAATTGTTTGACAGGCACAATGGATCTTCGTATAAATAAAAAAATTCAGAACAAGTGAATAATTTTGAAGAATTTTATTTAATAATGGAAAGATAGATGGTGAAATCGACAGACGGGTGAATGCATATCGAAGATTAGTTGGATGTATGTGGACTCTTGCAAAGAATGAAGTAGTATCGAAAGAGGGAAAGATGGCAGCATATAAAAGTGTGTTGACGTCAACATTGGTTTATGGATGTGAAGTTTGGGTTTGTAAGGAGAAACAAGAGCAAAGTGAATGCTGATTAAATGAGACATATAAAAAATGTGTTTGGAAAAACTCGTATGGACAGAGTCAGTAATGACCGAGTACTGAAGGAGTGTGGTTTGATAGGGAATCAGATACGTCAATGTGAAAGAAATGTGTTGCGTTGGTTTGGACATGTTGAGAGGATGAGCGTGGACCATGTGAACCACTAAATATTCGAAGTTAGAGTATGAATATAAAAAGGAAGTGGTAGGATATGTAAGGCATGGCTAAATGTTGTAGATGAATGTGTGAAAACGAGAAACATTGTGAATTTAAGGAATAAATGAGCATCTATTACTCTGTGTATGGATGATGTTGATGCGAAGGGAGTAGGTATACAAAGATGTAGTGGGTAGAAAGTTAGTGAAGATTGAAGTTGGTATGTATGTATGTATGTATGTATGTATGTATGTATGTATGTATGTATGTATGTATGTATGTATGTATGTATGTATGTATGTGTGTGTGTATGTATGTATGTATGAATGTATGTATGTATGTATGTATGTATGTATGTATGTATGTATGTATGTATGTATGTATGTATGTATGTATGTGTGTATGTATGCCCACTTATTTCCTCTGCATATGGCGTCAATCTCATCAAACTTATGCTAGATAAAGTTTTATATCATGTTGTTACAGTGAGAAGCATTTATAATCATTACACTCGTTTTTGGCTTCCTTTTTAAAAATTGTTATTATAATACCTTCCTTCCATTCTTAACCTGGAGATTTAACTTCATAGCTCCTTTCACTTCACATATACTTGGCTCTGGGACTAGTGGTTCAATAGTATGCATCTCAATACCCTCAGACAATTCAGATCATTCATGAACATTAAAATATGCCTGAACTAGTTATACCATCTACTGAAAACATCGCTCGTATCTGCCATCGGACTACCATTATGATCATTCACTAAATGAGTTTTGCTGCTACCAGGTAGTGGTCTGAATCGCAACTGTACCCCTGAATGACCTGACATTAAGTAAGCTTGGATTACGTATTTTATCTACCAGCAAGTGATATATTTTATTATGTGTATTCCCATCTTATGAGGTACAAGTATATTAATTAAGAATACCCTTATACTTGAAGCAAGTACTTTTCACAATAAGGTTCTTTGAAGTGGAAAATTTATCAATTATATTCCATTATCATTATTGACATCATGAAAGCTTTCCTTTTGTAAGTCTAAAGAATTCTTCCTTCCCTATCTTTGCATTAAAGTCATATATATATATATTATTGACATCATGAAAGTTTTCCTTTTGTAAGTCTAAAGAATTCTTCCTTCCCTATCTTTGCATTAAAGTCATATATATATATAAAACGTGATTACTGCTGGTAATCGACTGCGATTTCTGGGATTCACTGTTTCACACTCGTGGATGTATTAGTAATCGTGAGGGTACGACTGTGTATGTTGAAAATAAAGGAAGAGTGCACTGCGCATATATCTGCGCAACAGAAACCACATGTTCCAATGGCGGCGTGCTACTGTCGCTGTTCTGTGTATTGTGCCATGTTTTATTTATTTTGAGAATGATATGTGTACTAACCTAGCCTAACCTAACCTAATCTATATAACTTTAAACTGTGGTGGCCTAACCATTTTGTTTTTTTATAAGGGTGTAAAGACATTTGTGGTTTTATTATTTGTAACTGTTTGCAACTTATCTATAATGGGGAATTTGGTTCTAGGGTTCAATTATTAATTTCCAGGTAAGTGCAGTGAAGTAAAATCGTTGCTGTTATGTTTTTTTCCAAAATACATAGGGTTAACATAATGTCTTCCGGAAATCACGTGTGGATGTTATAAACTAACATTCATTTTTGACATCCATGAGTGTGAACCAGTTAATCCAGGAAATCACGTGTGAATGTTATAAACTAACATTCATTTTTGACATCCATGAGTGTGAACCAATGAATCCAGAAATCACGTGTGAATGTTATAAACTAACACTCATTTCAGACATCCACTAGTGTGAACCAGTTAATCCAGGAAATCACGTGTGAATGTTATAAACTAACACTCATTTCAGACATCCACTAGTGTGAACCAGTTAATCCAGGAAATCACCGGTGGATTACCGGTAATCGTCCCATTTCCAGTTTTCACGGTAACATATATATTACAGTATCACATTAAATATATTTCAAACTTAAAATAGTTACCTTAGAAAGAAAGCGTATGTTAAATATGGATGCGATTCTTATTAAATAGGTAAACTAGGTATCTTATTTAAATCAAACTATCCATAATATAGTTTTGTTGATTTAATTTTAAATATTATAGAAGGACTAATAATAATACAATATCTTATTAACTTCTCTCGCATGAAAGATTGTCTTCAAGTTATTTTCTATTGTACTGACCCGTAGGATATATTCATTTTTTACCACAATTTGTTGGTATTGTTTATCATTATCTTGGGGTAGTAGCATTCTTTAATACTAACCGATCGAGAATCAATTCGTTATTTATGTTATATAAACATTGTTACACACTTTGTTTCCTGACAGAAACAATAAATTAATGTACATTATTTATATGATGAAACGCTAAGACATCACAAACACGTTCGCTATTTTGTATCTATTCCCATCCCATGATATCTGCTACATAAATCCAGATGAGTAGCCCTGCCCATCAGTCCGTCACAACCAGATGGTTAACGATGAAGAACAAACTGCCCTTCAAACAGAAAACAAACGAGGATTTCTAATAGGATTAAATTTATTAGACTGTACGTAATGTCTATATTTTTCACAGATATAGAGCTGAGAGGAATTAACTGGATTATATCTATGTTATAAATTTAATACTGAAAGAGACACACACATTATTGTGAAATATTATTTTTATAAAAGATATTCTGCAACAAATCCAGTAAAAACGCAAATTACGAGGTCAATTTTTACTCGGGAATATACAAACTGATTTAAGCACACAAGGAGATGAAAAGCTAGAAAGCGCGTGAGGAACAAGAACTATTTTAAACCCAACAGCAACAAAATGTTTTTAATACATCAAGTTCGTAATGGTACAGAATACCGGTGGCAGGGGATCCAGGTTTGATTCTCAGCTGGTGCACCAAGTGGGTGGTTTTTCACATGTAATTCATTGTTGTAGTTTTGTCATAACAAGTTTCCTCATGTATGGTCATCTGAGAACTTGTGTTTTACGTACTCATTAAAAAATAATTATCACTGGTTTTATACACAGTAATCATTAAAAAATAATTATCACTGGTTTTATACACAGTAATCAACAAATAAAAGGAGGTTGTTGTTTTCTGGACTGAGTTCACAATGGAAAGAAACAATACTATATCAATAACTGATATATAATTCATGTGTCTCACAACCTGATACGTTATAACTGTCCAAATAATTAATCCTGACAGCTGAATCAAATTAATTTAAGTGAAAATGACAACGTTAACACGGGAATTGAACCCAGTACCCTAGTCTTTGCGCATTAATGCTATCCTTGTTCATCTTGTACTAAGAGTATTCTATTACGAAAGCTATTAGTATTCTCATATTGGGGGAAATTACGTTATTCCTTAGCTGGCCTGATGATACGCTACATGGTTGAAGTGCAGAGAAAATACTTTATAAGCTGTCAACAAAGTGCATTCTGTGTTTTCTTTCATTTTCAACAAACATATTATATGTTATATTATTATAACTGTAACTGTATTACTTCATGTCTATTAAGATATAGTGTGATAAGAATTTAATTTTGTTCTGTATTATTCTACCGTATTATTTCATAGTATGTGATGTGGGGTAGAGTGACACACTTCTGTTGGTGATGATATTGTGTCAGTTTTGCCCTATAATATATTAATTATTTTATTTATTATGTTTATAAAATACTATTTTAGAATTTTAATAAAATACATTAAATAATATCGATATTTGTGATATCATAATATGCCATCTGTAACATTAGCATACTAGCTAATGCTACAAAGTTACTACCTGTCTCATAAAGCCAATTTATATATACACCCTGCAAAACAAAAGATTACAAAAACTTACCATATCTAATATATGTGCTGTACTCACACATTATATCTTTTGGTCTAGCACAACCTGTTCGCACCAAAATTATAAAATGAAGAAAGTCCTAACAATCTTTGAATAATGCTGCAACACAACATATCCCAAAAGATGGATCCATAAGTGCGCTGATTGACCCTGAGCGTCTTGGCAATCGGGCCACTCACAAAATTCAACGGTCAACTAACCAAAACGTCCGGTATACGTTACTTGAGCACGTACCAAGTTGAAACAGCCAACTCACCATTTCTGGCGTACGTGTTTTGGGAAGCAGCTAAGTTGTCTGCAAATAACCCAATACCTGGTGTAAATGACTGGATGGGCGTACTTAGAGTCGACAGCAGACTCAAATGATATGTGACGTACGAGTATTGGGAACGAGCCAAGTTTAACAGTTGGCTCAACAGGTTGCGATGTACGTGACTAGAGCACGTACCAAGTTTAGCAGCTGCTAACAAGAAAGTGCTGTCAGCAAGTGTTAGCCATGTGACATCATATTACTTGTAAAGAAATATCTCACATACCAATCCATCAACTAGACCTATAAATAACTAACATTCAGCTAGCATCGATAACTATTATATTCGATACAATCACGAGAGGTCCTGGACTGGGCTTGGACATAGCCGCTCCGGGATGGCTAGATATAAACTCTATATATATATTTCATTAATTGTTTAAAACTTAAAACGACCTTTGATTGATTTGAGTATTTGGAAACTTATATTAACTATTTGATCATTATCGTTCTGTGAAGGCGTCGGTAATGTCGCACTAGAATATTTATTTTTTAAAGTAGATTTATTGTTTGGAACATTTAATGTTTCCTCTTTGCCAATTGGGCACTAGTCTCTTTGTAATCCTTAGAAATGTTATTAGGCAGCCACATTTTGATTCTTTTTGTTTGCTTGGAATATTTAGTTAAAATATAAATTGTTATTGCACTTGTGGTTTGAACTTTAAAATTGGATAGTGTTTCTTTTATAGGTAGTATTTTGTAGAAGTATTTTATTGGATAAAATTATTAAAGTAATTCAGTTTTTGTTTGTTTATTAGTTATAATTACTTTAACACTTACCGATTCGTTTGGTGAGAAATTACAAGTATTATATTGCATTATTATTTATTTTCTATTAACATGTTAAAAAATAACATGTCGGGAGATCTTCTTGACTACTTCAAAGGTGGTGGAAGTAATAGTCCAACATATGTTTGGGTTATGTCGGGAACTGAAACATTTGTGTAATTTATAAATATTAGATTGATATTTAGATTTAAATTTAATCATACAATTAAATTAGTTTAGTCTGAATTCACAATGGTGATTCAAGCGCATTTTTAACCGTTTAAAAGAGGCTCTTTAAAATTTTGTAAACGATTTTGGTTTGTACTTGGGTCTCTTACATACTAATTCATATAAATGAATAACTTACTTTGAGTTTGTGAAATATATTCTCAAATGTACTGCGCAAGTGCAGTCTGTGCTATAGTTATGTTTTTTAACACACTTCAGTTGCCTTGTGAGACTATGTATTTTTCTGCTTTATCTTGAATAAATAATTCAAATATTTCTTATAATTGCAATTGTTTCTATTTCTTTGTTATATTAAGTTGTTTATAGCGAGGTTGCGGCTGGTTGGGATGGTAGTGTCTCGTATATTCGAGACTATGAGATAGTCGTGTCCGACTCATCGGGGTTTCGTCGACCACATGTTTTGTAAACAGAGAAGAAAGAGATAACCAAGGCAAACCAATCGTGAAGTATGTAGTAAGTAGAAGGTCCATCATTGGCCTTGTAGGGCCAAACCTGAGGCAGGAGGGGTGTGGCGACAGGTTGTACATGAGCCCTAATCCGAGAGATGATACCTGGTAACAAAATTTATTAGGGATTACTTTGGAAATGGTACAGAAGAAGGGAGAATACATTTCCAGCCAGGTGGGGTGCCGGGATCTATGAATATATATATATAATAATATCTCCAGAATAATCCTTATCATATATATATATATATAAAGGATAAGGAGTACTATGTAGATATTATTCTTCGAGGCCTACAGGATCTCGGAGGAGGTCTCACGAAAGGTACATGTGCAAATCGTGGGATTTGGTCTGGGAGTCTTGAGTGGCTCGAGACATCAGAATGAGTTATTTCACATAGAAATAAGGGAATGCTACTTGATGCCTATGGGAAGTACGGTGTGGGTGCTGTTGCGGTGCTAGAGCTTCTGTAGATGGATGGGATTATGGAGTACTTTCAGGATAGTAAGGAGATTCTAGCAGATATGGGAATAGAGGTGATTTCCACTCAGCGAGCTCCCTATTAGATCTTTGAAGAGGGAGAAAATTTCCTAGTTACTACGTATGCATGGGATGGAAATAGTTGGTCTGGCAACGATTTTTGAAATAGGAAGTTTGCATCAACAGGGGACTCGGCAGTGGCGTCCTACACTCTGATCTCACAACTGCCCAATGCGGTAATAAATACGCAGGTAGTGGGGAACATATGTAATATATGTGAGGGCATGAATTTGGGATGGGTGGAAACCACCAATGGAGTCAGGTGTAAGAAATCTGGAGGGGGGACTAACGGAAAAGCAGATCTGGGTGCGAAACCCAAACAAGAAAAAGAAAGATTAAGGCATTGACAATAACACAAACCACAGGGGGAGCCAGACCACAGAAGTGGATGTGGAGAGGGAGGGACGGCTGAAAGGAATGACGGATGTACCCTCTCAGGCGTACGGAACCTTCGAGGAGACGATGCGGCTATCCAGGCTGGAAGAAGAGAGAGTGTTACACATGGCGCTGAGGCACGTGTTGAGACTGGGTCATGAAAAGGGGGACATTATCACTTTTCCCTCTCCCGAGTCGTTGGATAGAATTCAACTGAGATCTATGAATCTACTAACGGACGTGGACAGCTTTCGGGGACTAATTGAGAAGTTTTTCAAGAGGATAGCGGAAACTTTTAATATGGAGGACACGTATAGGCAATTTGTAACAGCACACGGTTGCAAGACGTATAACCCCAGTGGGGCGTGGCCAACGTGTACACATACTATCCGTAATGGAGGATAACACCATTAGAATAGGACATATTAATGGAATGAGGAGCGTGACCGTGTTACATGAAGTCCGCAAGCTGTCTGAGGAGATGGAACTCGATGTTGTGTGTCTTCAGGAACCCTATACCTTGAGAGGGAAAGTTCCACATATGCCAGTGTCACTAGAGTTGTTGATAGTGGTGAAGCTCCCATGTGCGCAGTAGTGGTATTTAACAAGAAAATTGCCGTAACTAAGATTTAACAGCTCTGTAAACAGTGGGTAACATGCGTAGAACTGGGAAATAGCTCAAGCAGGTGTATAGTGGCAAACCTATGTTTTCAATTAGGTATCCAATTGAGACAAATCTTGACCAGTTGGAGATAATATGTAGGACATACGCAGGTGTGTAACTCCTAATTACCACTGATGCTAATGCTAAGTTTCCCATGTGGCATAGTCATAGGGCGATTGGGAGAGATAGAATGGGCCGTGCTCTGGAGTTCATCTGTAGTCATGGGCTTGAGGTTGCAAACCAGCTGAATAATCCCCCTACATATCAGGGGAGAGCTGGGGCTTCTTCCAAAATTGACGTCACTTTGTGTAACGCCGAGTCCATGGATATGATGGAAGGTTAGAGGGTTGTGGACAACGTCATGGTCAGTGATCATAACCTGATCGTCTTTAACTTTGCCACGGGGAGGCTGGTGAATGGAAACAGGGAAGGGAAACGAAGGAGAGACAATACGAGCAAAGCTAATTGGGAAAATCTGAGGGGTGAACTGATATTTCCCAGCCCAGTGGAACAAGGCGACAATGTCAATACGAAGGTCAAACAGCTGACGTGGACTCTGGAGGCTGCAATGAGGAAGTCAATACCTGTGGTGAAAGGTTGGTAATAAACCATGGAATGACAGACTACAGAGTCTCCAAAAAAGGACAAGGAGAACTCATAGGATATATCAGAGGTGTCACGACCCAGTTGGTCGAGTGGTCCTGTCAAATATCTACATGGAGAGGAAGAGGGAGTTTGAGGATGGGTTGTTTCAGGATAAGAGGAAAAGTTGGGAGAGGTTGGGAGAAGTATGTTCAAGAGGAGCTACAGAGAGTAGTTTGGGGGGTGCCGTTCAAGATAGCTTCTGGGAAATTACGGCCTCCAGCCATGATAACCACGCTATCTAAGAATTATGGAAGTACTATAGCGTTTATAAAAGCTACAACGTTCTAAATCAAGAAAAAACTGGACACTATAATGGTTCAAGTCGTATCCCACCACAACTACAGAAGTGATATCGAAAGCTTACCAATACCCCATTTTCTTCTGTGTACGTCCCGAGCTCTCCCTTTCTCCCAGCAACGACTGACCATCACGCACTTGTTGATTAAACTTGATGTGCGAGGCCAAGAGGCGCATCAACTTCGGATATTCACATAGGATGCCGGGAAGAAAAATGTGTGACGTCTACAGCGCTAAAATGTTGCGCATGAGATAAAAATAACTATTCTGTAATCATCCAGATGCTGAAAGTCACATGTTTTCCGTACACTATTATCCCTTCCCTCTCATTTGTTGTCCATCCATCTCTTATGTGTGACCCCTGCCAACTCCCTCCCCTTTCGAGCCACAGATTAGCAAATAAATACCGCCAGTAGATCGGGAGTCAAGCCACTCTTGGCAGGATAACCATCCGGGACACATCTAGGTGTCAAATATAAAATGTAAGCTTCAAAATTATGTTTAGGACATTATAATGCACAATTTATTTTCGACTATTTATAATGGATTTAACTTCAAAACCTTTTGGTTCATATATTTTTTTTTTAGCTTAAATTCTATAAAACAATCGTCTAGTTTTGGGAAACGTCTAAGATATTTAGATTTAAAATGTATTCACTTGTTCAAATCATTGATATTATGAAGTCATGCGGGTTTGACAAATATTTAAGATATTTAAATTTAAAATTTATTCTTCTGGTACTATTTTTATTTTTTGTTTAATTGTTGATATTACGATGTGATTTACATTTTAGGTTAATATAATCATTTATATATGAAACACATTTATTAAAATAAAATTAAATATATTCACTTGGTGCTATTTTTATTATGTTAATACTATAAGGTCCGTTATACAGGGAAAATTAATATATATATATTTACTTCATAAATTATATTTTGCTCAGTACTGTTTATATTGATGTTATTTGAAGTCATTTAAAATTGAGAAATATTGATGATATTATGTCCATTACTTATGAAATTCAGATACCTTCGAGTCCCTTTTATATGATAATATAATTGTTTTATAGCGAGAGTACATCTGAATACTTATGTCATTTAGTGAGACTCCATCTGACTATTTATGTCATTTAGTGGGAGTCCCTCTGACTATTGAATTTTCATAATTTTGATATTATACACGCATTATAAAAAAAGTATTATTTTGAGTCCACTGGACGAGTAAGCTATTGTTTTTTACTACGCCTTTTGAAATTATCGATAGCTTTAATTATGTAGGATGAGATATATATCTTTGTTATTGATTAAATAAAATTATCCTTATCCCGTTATTTGGCAATGTGTTCACTTCTGTATAGGTTTTATTTCAGTATATACCATCCTGGAGATAACCTTATTTTCTAGTTACACTACAGCTGAGTGGGTTAGTGATATCATGATTGTATATATTATTTCATAATATATGCTTTTTGGCGTCCTTTCGGCTCACTCTTCATTTATCTTTCCTTTATCGATTTATTTTGTCACTTGTATGTCTGCTTTAGTCCTGAAGAAGAAAAAGGGGCTACAGCACCACGACCAGCTGAGAGAAATCTGCGGTTCTTCTAATGGAGGCATTGATGTCAGATGATGAGGTGACAGAAGATACTGAAGAGCATGGAAGGTTGAGGGGGAGGATGGAGAGTGATGAGTATGTAAACGAGGAAGAGGTGGAACCTGTTAGTCGGGAGGAGGTAATCAGGAACATTGCTCTGATGGGTAATAAAAAGGCGTCTGGACTGGAGGGGATAAAGGTCTAGTTGCTGGAGAAGACGGCTGACCTTATTGCTCCATTCCTTGTAGGGCTGCTAAGCGAATCCCCCACTCAAGGCAGGATCCCGAACATCTGGAAGCAGAGCGAGGTAATCGTGCTAATCAAGGGAGAGGTTAAAGACCAGTTGATTCCGAGGTCATACAGACCCTTCTGCCTGTTGAACACAGCAGGTAAGTTGCAGGAGAAGATAGTTTGTGAAAGATAACTGAGACACAGAACTGTCATGGGCATGCATAATCAGCAATATAGCTTCCAAAGAGGCAAAGGAACTACCAGAGAGAGATCTAGAGAAGATTATTAGGTGAAGTACTGAGGGACCCAATCTATTGGAAATTCTTAGAACAGATTCCAATGGAAATGTCAGGTAGAGCAAAGACTGCCTACATAGATAGATTCAAAGAGGCACAGGAACGAATAAAACAAAACGTTGACTTTGACAATGACAAAGATGACAGTGACATGGAGGGCGGGACTGACATGGATACCAGTGGGGCCTCAGCGGGGAGTGAGTAGAGAAAAAATATTGTTAAAGGGGGATAAGCTGTAACAATCCTTGCCGGGATAAAAAAAAAAGTTTAGTTGCTGGTAGGGGCAAGCACGAGCCCCGGGAACTGGATTCCAGTACGACTGAGTGTCCGGAGGAACACAGGGGATGCTCTTGTGATCTTAAGGATAGTTTTCCAATCGTATGAACAAAAGTTAGTGGAGTAAATATGAACTCTGAGGGGTTCCCTGCACCGTATGACCCACCACCTTGGAAACAAGAGAGGTGGGTTATGGTTGATGGGCCCTCAGAGTCAAGATGGAGAAAGGTGGCTGCCTTGCAGCCCTCTGGTACCATCGAGGTGACGGAGTTCCCCGGCAGTAATGGGAATAAAATGGTTAAGTTAGTTTAGTTTAGCTTTGTTTAGTAGTTAAAATAGCTAAATTATGGATGGAGGGGTGTAGGTAGGGGGCATATTAGGAAATTCAACTGTCAAGGGTGGAAGTAAGGGTGAAAACGGAAGTGTGGTGGCTAGAAAGTAGGTGGGGCACCAACTCCGATAAGGCGCCTCCCCAGGTGGTAGATATGTGGATGCCCACCTCTGCTGGGCACTTGGCGGACTAAGGAGTGAAATCCCAGGCACTTTTGGGGAGGGTACCAGGGGCGTAATATACCTGGGGCGAACCAAATGGTAGTTGAATTTCAATTAAATTAAGAGCCAATATTTGTGTTGTAATGTTTAAAAAGAAATTCATAGTGTAAGTATAAAAGTAAAGTCCAAATTATGGGGGAAACGGCCCGGATCTAAAGTTTGTAAGATACCGGGCCTGTAAATACTGGATAGTAAAATAAATAAATATTTAGATTCCGTCCACCCTCTTTTAGGCTATTGTGGCCTCTATCTTTTAGGTGTAGGGTTGTAAACGGTACACTGCACCTCTCTTCTCTCTGAGCATGTTGACAAACATTAGTGCATTGTTTAAATGTTGTGATCACCTATTCTTGAAATTAATCTTGTTTATTTCTGTTTAGTGGAAGGTAAACTGACCATGGACGCTACTTCTGTAGCTGAAGCTGCAAGTGAGTTTGGGGTTTTAACTAACTCAATGGTCTACAAGCTCAACAAAGAGGGCTTGTTTTTGGGGCTGCCAAAGAGAGGACTAGAATGTTTCTTGGAGACCATTGTCATCAGACTCCAAGCGATTCTCTTGGGGATCCTGACATAGGGTGAGGCGTCTGACGATGCTGAAGGAGTGGGATTGGTGGATCCCGTGCCAGTAATGGTGAGGGCAGAGACTCCAATGGCCCTGTCACGCACTTTGATGAGTGACAAATCTCAAAAGAAAATTCTTGCCAATTTTGTTAGTCGCATACCATTGTGTGGTGGTCAGGATAACACTGCATTTTTTGCATTTCTCATTGAAATAGACAGGGTGTGTTGACTGGGAATAGGCTCAGAATCAGAGTTTGTAGCTATCTGTTTAGCAAATACTTCTGGGTATTCAACCCAACTGTTTTCTGAAGGGGTAATACAAGGATTATGTTGGAGACCAGTAAAACAAAAAGATGTATTGTCTCGTCCCCTCTAGAGCTAGAGAAAACTTGCATAGGTTTTATGTCAAACGCTTTCAGCGCCCTGAGGAGTCCTTGAGAAGTCTTATAGTGTCAGTGTCTGAGGCTGCAGATGTGTTAGAGTTAAACCTCTTGGAGCACCAAGTAGTAGACTTTATTTTTGAAAATGTGTCCCCCTTATCTCGGTGCCATTTTGTTTTCGCCAGTAAACCTTGTTCTATGGCTTAACTCCATAGACTTGCTTCCCTTATAGAGGGCAGATTACTTCCAGAAAGCGAGTTTCTGGTGGCTTACGTGCCTATTGTTGTCACCAATTGAGGTGTGGGTTAGAATCCAGGGAGTTTTAGGTGTATGCAGAGGAATATAAGCAGTATTGCTGCGTGGGTTAACAAACCTGTGGGGCAGAACCACATTGGCCCGCGAAAATTAGAGAACAGGGATTTGTCTAAAATTCGCTGTTTCAAATGTCAGTAATTAAGGCATTTTCAGAGTAGGTGTCCTACTCTACTAGTAACGCGCCGTAAGATTTATGGGTTGAAATGATATTGATTTAGATCAGTCTAAAATATATAAAAAGTCATGGATGAAGGTAATTTTTCTTTAAAGTAATATATATAGAGTATCTTTTTATGATTCATCCATGAAGAAACAATAAATAATGGGAAAAGGATTTCACCACTAAAATATATTTGTATACCATATTCCCTGTTAAAATAACAACTGCGCTATTTCCTGTTAAAAGGAACAACTATGTTGTTTTTGGCAAAGACGCCACTTCTCTATACCAATAAGAAGCTAGCGTTCACAACACCTGTCGTCAGGACTCTTTCTATTAGTTGGTTTTCACACTGTTGATGAGGGGAGAAAAATGCAAGGGGTATGCCATATATAAGCCGTTGTGCATATGTTTAAGCGCCCGCCCACACACTGGCAATCACAGTATAAAATATTATTATTATTATTATTATTATTATTATTATTAGCACCGCGTCTTACTACCCGTTCGGGTTATACGCACTTACGCTAATGTGTAATGGTAGGGGGATTGTGAGATGAAATGAAGGACCTACAGTTTAACGTGGAATCCGAACCACGGTGGCGACCTGGCATTCCACACATTCACAAGATGTACAGTATAAAATAACTTTCATTAATATCACAAGTGTGCATTGATATAAAGCATTTAATTGGAGCATGTATAAGTAATTAACAGATGTCATTTAAATAAACCGTGTGTGAATAAACAGCCATCAATAGTTCTCTTTCTTTAATTTTATTAATATACCGATTTAATTAGTGCTCGACCACGGAGCTATAGACAGCTGGTTAAACGGTATCTTTTCCGTACAGGGATGATAGGCGCTCGACCACGGAGCAATAGACAACCTAAACATCGTCACAGCATTATTATATCAAGGAATTAATCCGTAGTGTTTCAATCGACGCCCGACGCGGGTCGATTAAATTCAATAGAGTTACAGGGTCTGCCGAGCAAAACGATTATTCATGCCCAACTGTTGTCGATCTTTATGTTAGTTCCCGGGCCTGTTTAAGATTGTTAGACACTGTGCCAAGTGCTTCATTTATTAGTTGAGATTTTTTGACTTCTCTTCAAAATTCTAAAGATATTGACTTTGAAAATATTATTCCTAAAGCTTATGCTATTGCTAATGGCCGTTCTCTGGTGGTTAATAAGAGAGTTAGCATTCCAATTAAGATTGGTAGATTCTCGTGGAAAACCCCATTGTTTGTTGTTATGAGTTTATCCTATGATGTAATTTTAGTAGTTGATTTCCTGGCCCGCTCTAGGGCTATTGTCAATTTGTACCAAAGGGAAGTTTCTTTTGAATTTTTGCCCCATGTTAAGGTGGCGTTTAACAAGGAACGCTATCCTAGCGATCATTTCATAGTAAAACTAGAAAAAGTAGATTTTAGATCTAAGTTCAATTTTGGAACAATATTCTTATGTTATCACTCCCAACACAACTCCTCTAGAATACAATTAACAGCAGCCCAAATATAACACAACTCCTTTTGAATATCATTAACGGCAGTCCAGATATAAAACGACTCCTCCTAAATATCAATAACAGCATCCCAAACATAAAACAACTCCTTTTGAATATCGTTAACAAGCACCCAGACATAAAACAACTCCTCTTAAATATCATTAACATAATCCCAGATATTAAACAACATCAATTGAACACCCTCATTAGCAACCTAGACATCAAATAACTTCAATTGAACACTCTCATTAGCAGCCTAGACATCAAATAACTTCAATTGAACACTCTCATCAGGAGTATGAAGGCCCTAGTGGAACAACGTCGATCATTAAGATAGTATCACAAAAGATTTTTTTATATTTCATTTAAACCCTTGTACTAAATATGATTATTGTGGCTGCCATAACATAAATGACATATTCTACCATTCAAGAATAAGAGAATAACGTAAATTTTAGTCTCATGTTGAGTGTGCAAGCGTTGCTAAGCTGTGAATCACATATGCGACCTTTGATAAGAATATGTAACACCGCAGAAATCATAATAGATGGGTCTGTTTTAGAGGGCACAATGTTTCTACGTGAGATCTAATACATGCTATGTTACAAGAATATAACAATTTCATAATACACTATTTTTGTAATTTACATTTCTTACCAAATAAATGTAATTATTATTGATATTTTTAATGTTAGTTTTTTTTAAATAATTTAACTTAAACAGATTATAAACATTAAAACTCATAAATATAGTTTAAAAAACTTTAAACATTTTAAGATGTTATGTCGTTTTAGGCAAGTCTATTATTATTTGTTCAAGAATCCGTACAAGATACAACGCACAAAGTTTCTCATTTCCTTGAAGATCATGCAATTTCAACTTTTAAATAAAGATTTAACTCACTCTTTTATGTGTATGTGCTCCAAGAATAATACTTAAATTTATTTCAGTTGGTTAAGAGAATTTTTAGGGTATTAGTTACTATTTTATATCTCAATAATTTAACTGGATTACATTTCCTCAACATGTACCATATGTATTCACGAGAGTATTGCTTTGGAAGTTTCTTTGTGTGTGTAAACCTCCCTTATATTTATTTAAATTAATTTAGTAATATTATTTATCCATAAATATAATATAAATCGCTTACAAATATATGAATACATATATACATACATAATCACGTCATTCCCTTACGGGGTAGGCAAGAAACTCTGCATATATAGCTAAAAAACTCCATATTTAATCCATATACAAACAGGAAATATAAATGAAATAGTTTTAGTTATCTACTTAGAGGAATGAGCGATGAAATGTGTAAAAACACAATACAATCAAGTCAATTACAAGTTAAGCCAGAATGCATGAAATATAAAGAGTTGAGTAGACATTTAATTAAGTCAATGTACAGTACCTCTATCAACTTTATAGATCAAACTGCGTTAAATGTAATAACTATACGATTCCTTAAAATATAGGTAAATCTATATGTAGTCAGTCAAGTCAATTAAACGACTATTCATAAATAAATAGGACTTTTATCAAACCACTATATCAGGGGCTTTCAAAAAAGTTCTGAGGGACACAGCTGAGTTAACGAGTCTTATTTTGGTAAGTAATCCATAAATGAGAAGGAATATTTAATTGTGAAT
Organism: Timema monikensis; assembly: GCA_902151445.1. Taxonomy (NCBI): domain Eukaryota; kingdom Metazoa; phylum Arthropoda; class Insecta; order Phasmatodea; family Timematidae; genus Timema; species Timema monikensis. The sequence goes on from CABFVZ010004239.1 coordinate 24,722, forward strand.
GGAATAAGAAGTGGTAATCTAAGCATGTTTAATTACATACCAAACGAATCTCCCAACTAAAATATACTACCTTTTATAAGTCATTATAATACAGCAGATGTAAGGAATAAATTGTACCATCATTCTATTTGGTAGCCACACCACACTAGCGCTGTGTGCGCTGTGTTTGTTTCATGGTGCTAGTTCTTTTTGTGGACAGGTTCTTTCCATAATGACGTCATCCTCCCTTGTTCGGACATCATCATTCACAATCTGCTAGAAACCTAACTCAGGTGGACATCGTTGGATAAGAATCTACAAGTATCCGAGTAATCCTGATACATAGTGCACTAAATATGTAGTTAAAGAATAATTGAATAGTTGCGGAGTTAGATTTAATATATAAATGTAAATTAAAAAGAGTTTTTGTGAAGCCAAATTATATTCTCATATCTGTAGAATCTACGTCTCAGACAAGCATGGCGTAATGGACATCGCAATAGTTAATTAATCATAATTTCAATAATATGCTAAAATTGCCGGGCAATAGTCACATACATCATACAATTTAACATGGACATCAGGATTTTTCCACGCCGGTCAAAAATTTCCATTTTTCGGCTAAAAACATCAATTTACTAAATCAGATTACTTTTACAAGAAACTTCGTGGGCCGAAAACAAGAAAGGCTGCCATTTGGAAATCCCTGTACTATCTAGATCAAACGTCAACATTCAATTTAGTAATTATCTAATTCTATAAATATGATTATAAAATACCAGAGAACCTAACCTGGATCCAATAATTAGTTAAGTATATTGCGCAGTATATCAAACACATCAATTCAACACCTGGTTGTGTTGGTCTATTTAGTAACTAGATAATTAAGAATATGTATATATTCTATACACTACTGTATGTATAATCATATATGAAATATACTATCTTGGTGGTCCGGAACCGATATTTGCGGGTTCAAACTCTCTGAGGTCAATGTATGTTTACCAAACAATTAAAATCCGTAGCACAACTTCCTTCAGGTGGGAAGTTTTCCCCCATATGAGAGAATATACAGCCTGAAGCTAGTCCTAGTGTTGTCTCACACTGGATAAGCACGCACACACCAGCCGATATGTTGTCTATCACAGGTCTCCTCAAACTTGTTATTCACGTGGACCTCTAACCATGGAACATCATTCATGCAGAGTAAATGATAAATAAAAATATAAGTATATTATAGGGATAAATTAGTCACAGTTACTTTTTGGTGTAAAAATAATTACAATATAAATCAAAATAAAATATATGTACTGTACATACATTTTTTTAAATAAATGTTAAAACAATTACAAAAAGAGACTGTATATGTTTTATATTTGTACATTTGTATAATCACAGATAATTTATGTGAGGAATATAAATGAAGTTTGATTCCACACTAAGACGATCTCGTTTCATATTTCTTATATGCACCACAAAGAGTAAACAAATAGGTTGTTGGAAAAAGCATTAAATGTTTAAGTGGTTTTTCTGAAAGTTATTTGTGCTGGCTGTTAAGAAAACTAAAATAAAAAGTGAATGCCCTAATGCTCCTTTCAAAGTTGTAGCACAAGGGGCTTGGCCTACCCCCCACTTTTAGGCCTCACTTTTTGTGCCGAGATTTAATATGGGAAGGCGTCTCCATTGTGTTTAGTATAAACCAGTGATTTACCCTTTCAAATAACATTTTATAAGATCTCAAATATATATAAAGGACGATGGATGATCTCGCGAACCCCACGTTGAGAATCACTGGTTAATAAGGAGACTAAGTGTGTGAGCCTGTATAAAATAGTAAAAATCAGTTCAATATTGATGAAGCTTAATACACAACATATGGAGATATGTATTATTATATTATAAAATTCTATTAATACATTTGTATTTTATTAAATGAAATAGTATTTTCTTTACGTCATAGAATTGTATTGTTACGTGTATTATTGTAGGCCTACACACTAATTTAATTTACTCCACACTAAATTACGTTACGATATGCTAAATTAATTAAAAATAATGTTAATTTGCACTACTTTATGTGGTGCTAAAAATAATATAACGGCTAATCGATAAATTTGTGATTAGAGCACTTACATGTGATAAAATAACATGACATACATTGGTAAAAAGGACTTGTCATGCTTTTTCTGAATTAGGTAATTGAAGTGTTAAAAGAGGATTAGATAATTGAATGCTTCAAAAGAGAGGATAGGACTACCCGCGTCTGCACGTATTGAACTGATGTAAAAGAATATGATAAGTGGCTGTAAAACTGCGGAGTGATTTATTGTATTTCTGTGGCGAGGAATAGCGTGGAAATCATTTTATAATAGAGATCCTTTTCTTGGTAAAAGGAAAGAATGAAAAAAGAGGAAATTGATCTAAAGTAGGATAATACTTGTAGCTGTGTGCAAGGAAGAAGGAAGACTTAATATGGGTGATATATTTCACAGAGGACTGAATCTTATATCATGCACATCAGAAGGTTTTATAATGCAAATTATGTTTAAAGTCAATTAAGTTTGGATGAGACGGTGATGTGACAAATAGGTATCAGTTGATTGTCATGATAATGGGTAAAACAAAGTAAGAAACTCAAAATGTATACACCTAGAAAGGTCAACATTAGCTCAGGCAATATTTTGGCAACCCAGATCATGTTTATACTGTATATATATATGTATTTGTCCATATATAAGTATATATTTATATATTTATACATACACAAAAGATCTAATTATGTACAGTACAAATATTGAATTAAGCACATTATATTTTTTAAATGATACCAAGAACAGTTGTTACTCGAAGCAATATAATTTTAATTTTAGCTTCATACTTTTATATATTTAATAGGTAACTAAAAAATATATTATTAATGTATCGTTATTATAAATAATAATTTGGAATATATGATATGACATCTCTTTATAAAAATATATATTATAAATGTAGAAACTATATTTTTAGATATATTTTTCCAGGCGTATTTATTAAAAATTTTACTGGGAATTTTCAAGTCATAAAATTTAGGATATTAACATAAATAAAATCTGATCACCATAAAGTTTTAATATAAAAGTATCATATGTGAAAAGAGAACAAATTAAAGCATTGAAAACAGTGAAACGGTGGACTGGCTGTACTGAAAGATAGTCACTAGCATAAAACATAAGAAACGTGGTTCAGAGGGAATCAAACCAATATGACTATTAGTATAACCAGTGGCTTGGCACAGATGATGGTGATGATGAAAATTAATTCACAAGTACAGTCTAAATAATATTTGCTTACCCTGTAAACACGTAACCACACGCTGCTAGGTATATTATCATGAAATTTAGCAAGTTACCATGCTTTTTATAAATATGGTGCAGCTTATTTGATAAGTCTATATTAGAGACTATTGGGGTACGACTGTAAGATCTCCCCGTAAACAACAATAATAAGATATAAATAATAGAAACAACCATATCAACATTGATATAATTACAACGATCATATATTATAAACCGTAGAAACAACCATATACACATTGCTTTAAGTACAACAATATTGAGATAAATTGTGACACCTTAGACTATGTGGCACCAATGTATTTATATTTATATTTTATTAGATTTACTTTAGGAATACTACAATTATTTGACCTAACTTTATATCGTATATTATGTTAAGCCAGTTTGCTGTTTATATATATATATATATATATCACAAATGTATTTTGTTACGATCCACAGGTCTGGTATTTGACCTCTAGTATCGGAAGACAATTTATTATTAGCACCGCGTCTTACTACCCGTTCAGTTTATGCGCAGAAATAGAATATAATCTTTGGCTTCTGTTGCAGCTACTGATCTTTCAGTTTGTCAATAAAAATTGCTGTGTATTGTTGGTTTTATCTCAGTCCACTCGCCATTTGAACCAACAAAGCCAGCCAGCTAGCAGATGGATTTCATTCTAACGGGAACCGTTCTATCTAAAATTGTTACTTTCTCTGAAAGATATACTTTTAAGATTACAACAGCAACAGCTGAAATACGAACATCAAATGAGCCAGCGATGTGTATACAATGATGTGTAGGTTTCCTTCCATGATGCACAGGTGTTTTCTGGCAAGAGCTGTGTTTCTAAAATATTGTCAATGATAGTTATTAATATTTTAAACATAAAAGATAATATTCATGAAGATAAGCAAGCAAACACTGTGTTTAAAACATATAAATTATACTCACAGCATATCCATATTATTATGCTTCTATATATATTATTAATTTTATCAGGGAAGTAATTAGTATTGTTTGGTTAAGCTAAACATAGTTATTTTGTTAACCAAAAATAAGATTTTTCCCTATTTAATTTTAATGAAACTTTCTAATAAATGTTATATATGTATGTATATATATATATAATTTCACTCTTGCCCAGTTTTAAATTAAATATTCCCTATTCCTACCTCATTAGTTACCGGGTAGTAAGATGAGATGCCCACAAACAACAAAATGGCTTATAGTTATAATGCATACATGAGTTTGAGAGTTTGAATGTCTCGCGGTGTTATTGAACTATTCTATCCTAGGTATTACCCAGAGCAGACCTCTATATAACCAAGATGTTTCCTCTCATAAAACGTTCAGTTTTCCCAATAATATGTTGTCATATACAAGCACTCAATCAAGACCTCTTATTGCGTAGTGACACTAAGCCCTCTTACCTTGCACAGCCACTAACCCTCCCTCGACTTCGAACCCATTATTTTGGTTCTCTCACTTCCCCACACCAACAAAAGACAACATCCCATAAATATTTTGCCAAAGGGAAGAGAAAATTGTTCTTTATGAACTTCCCTCTCTTGCTCGGCAATTATCAGTCCACCCCTTGGTGGAACTCCCCTTGCAGCATGGAAGTCAACAGTCACACAGACATTCATCAAGCTCTTCATGCCTCCTGATGAATTCACTCACAGGGGCCCTGGACTGAGCTAGGTTATTATTAAGCACACTTGGGGGCGCATTTGGTGCCATCAACATTAGCATATTCCCGCAGTCAGGGCCGTAATGTCATTTCTGCTCGCATTTATAAAATATACATGTGCGTATTTTGTGTGCACATGTGTGTTTAAGCTTGTGGACATAAAGACTAGCGTGACAATGCCGTGAAGACCATTTATCGTACAGGACACTTTCATTTGAGAAGCTTTTAATGCAAGGACTTGACTGAAAACTACTCTGACTACAATAAGTGAGACTAACAATATGGATTGATCTTTCAATATTTATTTTGCACATAATATGGAGCGCACTTCAGATATTATACCTAAACAAAACGCTATAGCCATACATAAAATATTTGAAACTTTCAAAAGTTACTCATCAATAAACTTAGCTCAATTTTTTTTTAAGAAAATGAAAAGAATTCTATTTATCATGTAAACCAAACAATTTTTTAACCCGTTACAGCAATTTTCACAATAGTTCTTTTTTTTAAATAGCAGTCATTAGTAAATAACCCTCAACTTTAGAGAGATAATTTAAATCTCAATTCGAACTTGAGATATAATCGAAGAGCATTTTTTTTATGTAACTTTTCCACAACCTCTTAGAGAGATAAATTATTGTGGTCGTCAAGAGTAATCGAATTCGTTATTTTGATGGATGACGTAGTTTATGACTCTCTGAACCCTAAAAAGTATGTTTGTAATAATACCGTCTGTTTGCCTGTTATTGGGATAGAGCTGAAACCATTTTGCCGATACGTCTAGAACTTGGTACATAGTGTTTTCATAAAGTTACATACAGAGCTTTTTAGAATTATCCACACAACTCTAAAATTAAGGACAAACAGAAGAAAAATCAATTTTATCAAAATTGACTCTAACAATTTTGATAAAAGTTCAAATCTAGGTTGTTTTTAATATCACAAACAAAATGGCGTATCTCATTTTACCATAAAAATGACGTTGAGAGTGCTACACCTAAGCATAAATTTCCCATTTTGGTCACATATCCACAAAGGTTTGAGATACGAGATAGCTTAGACGTCATTATTTATAGGAACTTTAGATATAAATAAGTTTTTTTGCAAGAATTTGTTATAAAATCAATATTTTCTGAGTTATAGGCAAATATATATTTTTAAGTAAATCTTTTTGAAATGGGTGGGTTGAAAATGTACATAACAAATAATATGTTGATGGATAGTTGGGCTATATACTAAAACAAGTACAAAGGTTCTGTCAACAAAGAAAAAGAATATTGCTGATAATTCATAGCTCACTTGAAAACCTTTAGGTTATATTTTAAAAACTATCTTCTCCTCTAACGCGATTGTAAACTGAACACGTCTCGTAAAAATAAAATAAACATCTCAAGTTTTAAATTGATTAATTTAGTGTCTGGTAATTGAAACACTTGGCTCACATTGCCGGCGGGTGACAATAAATATTAAAACTTTTTATTCCATAGAATATTCTTTAAAAATAACACCCACAAGAGACATATTAAAGAAGTGAAGGAAACGTGAATTTTGAGAGAGAGAAAAAACCTAGAAGTGAATATATTCACAAGTATTACCTAGAGGGGTCTTTTCTGAAACCACTTCACAGTTTCCCAATTTCATCTCTCTTGGAAAAAAAAGAACACAGAGACCAAATAAAAGTGTAATTTGGGAGGGCTGGACCGGAGGAATATGAAGAATTAGCACGCTAGCGCCCTATGCGGCAATCCTAATAAGCTACGTCATCTCTTGGTCGTATCAGCATGACAGAGAGAGAGAGAGAATGAGATCTGTCCAACTAGGGGTGTGAGTTAGCAGTCCACTGGATCTGCATGGGGGAAAGAGTTTGATTAGTGGCTTATCGATCATTGATCTGTGACCTGTGGCGCCATCGCCCAATAATTAGCAAACCCAGACGTACGAGTTGTTTGCACACATCGAATAGACACTCTTTCAGCGGTAGTGTGATGGGGGGATGGGGAAGTCTGGTAGATGTAGGGAAGGCAATGAAACACACATGTTACAACTGTCCACCTTGATATTACTTGCCTTTCTTTATATTTCCAAAAATGGTGTAGGCAAAAATATAGAATTAATAAATGATAATAATTACTTTAATAATTATCATAAGAATAGTTTTTTTAATGCTAAAAATCTTAGACCATTTTATTATCTATATATTAATACAAACAAAAAGAAACGAGTTTAATTTCAAAAATGTTTGTAAGCCCTTTATCAAAAATTTAATTTTATAAAACAAAAAAGTTCAATTTTAACAAATTACATAAAACAGTTGTAATATAATATGATTTTAAAATGTAACAAGCTTTTTCTTTAATTTAAAGATAAAGTATTGTGATTGTGAAAATGTTTTCCTTCGAATTATGAAGAATCTTTACGTTCTATGAGTCCCTGGACCAAAAAAATGGATTGTACATTATACCTGTCCTTATGTATGTATGTATGTATGTATGTATGTATGTATGTATGTATGTATGTATGTATGTATGTATGTATGTATGTATGTATGTATAGAATGTATGAATGTATGTGTGTATGTATGTATGTATGTATGTATGTATGAATGTATGTATGTATGTATGTATGTATGTATGTATGTATGTATGTGTGTATGTATGCTTGTATGTATGTATGTATGTATGTATGAATGTATGTGTGTATGTATGTATGTATGTATGTATGTATGTATAAATGTATGTATGTATGTATGTATGTATATATGTATGTATGTATGTATATATGTATGTATGTATGTATGTATGTATGTATGTATGTATGTATGTATGTATGTATGTATGTATGAATGTATGTATGAATGTATGTATGTATGTATGTATGTATGTATGTATGTATGTATGTATGTATG
>CABFVZ010004239.1:35351-53615 GCA_902151445.1 Timema monikensis
TGTATGTATGTATGTATGTATGTATGTATGTATGTATGTATGTATGTATGTATGTATGTATGTATGTATGTGTGTATGTATGTGTGTATGTATGTATGTATGTATGTATGTATGTATGTGTATGTATGTATGTATGTATGTATGTCTGTCTGTCTGTCTGTTTGTCTGTCTATCCATGAGCTTATATATTTATTTTTTAGCACCGGGTCTTACTACCCATGACTTGGAATATACGTTTTTGTACTAATTACGCTAGTGCGTTAGGAACGAGTAAGGCTGGATTCAGATGAAGTGTATCCACATTTGCATAGAGAGATAGTGGTAAACCATTTATGGAAAACCACTTTTCCCCATCTGCCCGGGATCGAACTACGATCTTCTCGTCATCAGCAGTCTAATCTATTGCAAGACTAGTGCCATAGACCATGTGGCCACTAAGGCTCGTGAGCATATATCTGAAAAAGTTTGAAGTATTTTTGTTCGAACTATATATTTAGATGTTATATGGATATATCAGTGGATTCCTTTTAATTTGACAATAACTCTTAAAATAAGGCTAGATTACAAATGAGTGATTTTTGAAACATCAAAGTTTTTTGAAATCTTTCTAACGATTTGGTTTAAGATGTATATTTGGGAAGTTTTTGGTATGGCATATAAAAAAATTTGTTAAATAGTAATAACACGAGCTGCCACCACCTTCAGGACATTTACCATAGAGGGGATGGTCGTCAAATGGTAAGAACACCAGTTTCATTGTACTAATGACACTTACCATGGAGGGGTTGGTAGTCAAATGGTAAGAACACCAGTTTCACTGAACTAATGACACTTACCATGGAGGGGTTTGTCGTCAAATGGTAAGAACACCAGTTTCATTGTACTAATGACACTTACCATGGAGGGGTTATGTCGTCAAATGGTAAGAACACCAGTTTCACTGTACTAATGACACCTACCATGGAGGGGTTGGTCGTCAAATGGTAAGAACACCAGTTTCACTGTATTAATGACACTTACCATGGAGGGGTTGGTAGTCAAATGGTAAGAACACCAGTTTCACTGAACTAATGACACCTACCATGGAGGGGTTGGTCGTCAAATGGTAAGAACCCCAGTTTCACTGTACTAATGACACTTACCATGGAGGGGTTTGTCGTCAAATGGTAAGAACACCAGTTTCACTGTACTAATGACACCTACCATGGAGGGGTTTGTCGTCAAATGGTAAGAACACCAGTTTCATTGTACTAATGACACTTACCATGGAGGGGTTTGTCGTCAAATGGTAAGAACACCAGTTTCATTGTACTAATGACACTTACCATGGAGGGGTTGGTCGTCAAATGGTAAGAACACCAGTTTCACTGTATTAATGACGCTTACCATGGAGGGGTTGGTCGTGATAAAGAGTTGACCAAATTGCTTTACTCATCTTTTAAACGCGGTCTTCACTATCACGCAAAGCAATGCCAAAATAGTTCTGTAGGTAACTTGTCGATCATGGAATGTGTCACACTTCCTTTACCATTATGTTTTGGTTTTTCCCGATCTTCCTCCTAACGGTTTTTGATAATGACCCACAACATTCTCTTTACTTCTTGTAGGTATTTCCACAAGGCCTTGCTACTAATTATTTATGTGTGTACAGGCCTATCTATAGTAAACCACGCTTTTCCTCAGAACGCTGGACTAGCACTAATGCGCCAACCTGTTCCATCATTAGTGCAAACCTATTAATGTTGGAGGAGCAATTCAAATCTTGATCTTCTCTCCAGATATGGCGAGGAATTCCCCAAGACATTTTGATCAAGGTAAAGAGGAGTTATGTTATGCTCGCTGGGGTAACATAGTCAAGGTACTACAACTAAATGAAAGTAACACTGAGAAGTTGCTAATATGTGAATATATCGTATAAATTATGTATATGAAGAGTGTTGGGAAGAGTTAGTATAACGGGACGCTTCACAGGGGCAATTTGTCCTAAAAGCTACATTAAATTCGTGATAGTAGATTTATATTTTACAAAACTATGTTGATTTTCTGAGAGTTAATATTTTTATATGTTGAAAGGTATGTTCATAAATTATTTTCTCAACTACTTTAGAGTGAGTATTTAGGAGTAAAATAATTATATGTTACATGTTGCGGGAACAATATGAGGACATTTTACAAATTTAACAAATCAGTTTATTTTTACAGAAACATGAGTTTTGGAAGTACATATAATTACAGTTAGAAACTTTACAAACTATCCATTGTTCAGCCAAACGAATGTGAGCGGATACAATTATACAATAATACATATATATCTTGACAAAGGAGCATCAGGTGTGAAGCACCTAGGTACACCCTATTACCCACACATATAGATAATTGGTGTTATCATGAAGCTTGTGCCTCGTTAAAGCAGGACATATTCTAATTTATCATATGTTAAAAGGAAGTGACTTCACAGTACAATAACTTAGTGATGGCAATCAAATCTAAATTTAAACTTACTATACATCAATTAACACCAGTCAACTGACTGAGATTATCAGAAACTGCTCTCAACAAAAGGTACAAAAAACTAGGCCACACAAAATTAGGCCTACTTTAAGGAGCTACGGGGGAGGTAATTAGCAAGAGCTAATTAGGGTGAATTGACTCCAATGATAGTTAAACAGGTTAGGCATTATAACTTTATAACCGCCTATATAAACTACAATAATACAATCAGTACTAAGTGAACTAACAGGAAAACTAGATGTTACTAATACTATGGCCGGACTCTTCCTAATTAATACTGCCTGAGCAATAAATAGTATATTTCTTCTGCTACCCTGAAAAGGGGACAACATTACTATCCATAGTAGCGATAAGTATTACCAACGTTAAAGGCTCCACAAGAACACCAAACACAATAGAAAGACCCCGCGGGCCACTACTAAGGACAAGTAGCACTTCCACAGGTTGCATACCGCGAACCGGTACACAGTAAGACTCATCAGAGACAAATGACAATTACAGACCCGATTAGGTTGTGAAACATAGCCCTAGATAATCTGGTCTCGTCCAATATTAAGTTATATTCTTTTAACTAGCCACAGCATGGTCATATAGTCTAAGGGGTCTAAACATGACCCTAATATTTGCGACTAAAAAGACTTAGAACTGTAGTGCATAAAGCTATAAACAATGCCATATGGGCATAGGGAAACAAGTCAGTAATACCGACATACACCTACTCAGTAATTCCTCAATACTAATAACATCCTCCGTAGCAAACTCTGTGGCAAGAGGGTGACTCAGACGCCTCGATCATCGTGGCCTTCTGTACTTCTAACTCGTTTGAAGTTTGTGAAGCTTTTCCCACAGATCCTCCGTCAAGTGATGACAATAGAATAGGTGGACGTGAACCGAGGACAGGTCAATAATATTTGGCAATGATTCACAATGTACGAAAAGGGGGTGATTCATCTGAGAGCACGCACGCTAGCTGACCACTAGTGCTAGCTAATGCCTGGTGGAATGCTCTGAACTGATGCCTCTCTCATTTACTCGTCGACTGGCTCAACAGTTAGGTGTGTGGATCGTGTTGTTCCTCCTAGTCGAGCTGTCTCGTTCGCCGGGGCAATTTATCTGAGAACTGGGCGTCTCCCAGTTGTGACGTCACGGTGATTCTGTATCTGCCACACATTGAGATCTTTAACATTTAGAGGGTTTCGTTGCTTGTACATGTTAGTGGCTAATTAACACGTTACATAATTTGTTTTTTATAAATAGGTATGACAACGGATTGGTTCCATGCCAAAGGAAAGTGTCATTAGACAAGCTAAGTTTGAAAATATAAGCTAACAATGGATAGTGAAAGTTGGTTCATACTTTGGCAATAAATTTTGTAATATAATAGTAATAATAATAATAATAATAATAATAATAATAATAACAACAATAATAATACGAATTTAGCGGTGAAGCTAAAACATCCGCACTATTTTACAGCTAACCAAATAATAACTATTTACTGCCAGTAATAAATTTAACCCTGTGGGAGTTTATTCCGTAAAGTTTGGGTTGAAATGTGTTAGTTCGGTAAAAATATATTAGGAATAAAGAAACCGAAAACTTTATTTAATTACTATTTTCATGGCACGAGACAAGTCTAAAAATGGAGAAGGCAATTGGTCAATCTCTCGTCAATATTCTGTTGATCACACAAGAAAACTACATCGTAATTGAAAGTCGATCTTTTGAGTCCTTCAGTCTCGCAGATATATCGATTATTTTCAAATAATATTTAAGTGTCATCAAAACTATGACAATCTGTCGTGTTATAAGAACCTTCTGGTTTTATATGAATATGTACATTTTATTAATTCTATATTTTCTATATAAAGGTGGGGACAAAAGGAAAGGGTAATTTAAGGAAGATGTATTGACAAAAAAAGAGTAAAGTGAAGACACGATTAATAATCGCGGGATCCTTGATAATAAGTGGATCGGGCTTCAATTCAATAAGTTTGCCGACCCCTTGTCTGATCGTCTCTCGTCGAGAAGTCCAATGTTTGAAAATGTTGAGGCTCGTATTCTAGAGAGGTATTTCAATCCCAATAACCTCTATCTACTCTTAAAAAATAGCAAGTAAAATTGTTTTCAAGGTTAGTCTCAGAGTAAAATATCCCCGAGGACTCCCATTGTTTCCCAACTGGTGGCTGATCGAGCCCTCTTTGTTCTCCCAATAGCTCGAGGGCGATAATATCGATAGTCGATCTCTTCATAATGATAACAAGAAAGGTGAACTAGAAGCCGGGAGAAGAGAGTATCTCCCTCTCCTCTCTTGGAGAGGATTTATGGTACGTTTCGGGTGCTCCCAAAGAGCCACCCACCACCTCATATTTCTAATAGGGACAGTGATGTATGTAGGGGTAACCTCTCGGCCGGTGTTGAACAACTTGTTCATCCCCCCACCCCCCTCGCAAGATTACCCTCGCTCTTACTGCCAGAGGGATCATCTTTACATGGACCAGCAAGGTAATGTTCAGCCTACAGGTTCACTCGGCTCAAATACGAGGAAAAGAACAAACTTTTAGACGTCATCAGGAGCTAAAAATTGACACCATCTAGTCACATTACTTGCTGTATGAATATATACTAAAAGTTTACGTCACTTAAGTAGAGATCAGATAGTGTTCTTCCTATTAAAATTCTACTATATATTTAAATACATTAATTAAAATAAACTTGCCCCCAATTTTATCAGAACAAATAAAATGTTGGTATAGTTATTAGGATAAACTTTCTAATGGAATTTGAGTTTAGCTAAAATGTTATATTTATATATGCCTGCCATTCCATCAACTAGAGTCCAAGAATAGCCTTTTGAAACACTTTCTATGAAACGACGAAAAGATTCGTGATCAAAATACAACTTATATTTACTAAACACTTGTCTAAATGTTTGTCTTTGTTTGGATTTCAATTTGGTCGTAATAATGTTGGACCCAGTTGGTGATCGCATATTTTAAGAAAACACTCCTCAAAAAACTGTACACTAAAAAATGGCAGCAATTTCACTGATTATAAAATGAAGAGTTTCAAATTGCCCCTAAATCATGTGCAGGTTGTTTAGCTATCCTTCCTTTTTCTCTACGCTGGAATGCTACTGCCAGCTATACTTGATTTTAACTATCTGGCCCAGGGGTTCCCAACCCTATGCCCGCGGGCGCCATGTCAACTGACGAACCTTATACGTCTGCCCGCCACTTTTTGACCGCAGCTGAAAAGTTATTGACTAATAATTTTAATATGTCAATTTTCCGACAAAAATCAAGTTTGTGCTTATCTCCAGGTATGCTGTTCTCAAGAAGTTGCTGATTTAAAGCCCCCCCCCCCCCCCCTTTCCCCCCCNACAAAAATCAAGTTTGTGCTTATCTCCAGGTATGCTGTTCTCAAGAAGTTGGTGATTGAAAGCCCCCCCTCTTTCCAATCCCTCCCTGTCATTCCTCTTTCTTTGCTGGATCATTTACAAAGTGTACTTATAAGAGGAACCACCGTAGTTTCAAGACGAATGGTTTTGCTTTTCCCTAATCTCAAATACCTACCCCCTTCCATCATTCTCTTCCCACTCACCATCCTAATACTATCTTGGCATGGGTCTACCCAGTTTGGTTGCCTGAATACACACAGAATAAATATACATTTTAAAAAAGTACCCAAGTACCAAAATCATGGTGAGTAGTTAAATAGTTCCTTGTGTCTTTATTTTGGTCTTGTTAAAACTGTATATATATTTATTTTTTGTCAACAAGGAGGGGGTTGAACCCCCCGTTCCCTCCACAGTTACGGTCTTGAGTATTACCCACAACAATAGCAGTTGACCGGTCGTGTGATTAGCGTTGAGGCTGACCTCTGAGTTTGGCAGGAGTTAATAAATTTGCCTTGAAAAAGTAAATATTGTTGCCCGGCGCACAACCCTTAGTTTTAAATGTGCTCTAAGGTACAAAAAGGTTGGGGACCTTTATCTGGCTTAAGGGAGCAGGATGAAGTATATTAACTGTAAACAACTGCCCAGCCTTGAAACGCGTGAGAGATGAGTGAAGAGATCAAACCTGGACCTTCAAGAGTTCGCCAGATTACTCGTACTACCAACATCCCAGAAGAAATGTTCCTAAATGACATTATACAAGGGTCTTAGTGAGGGAGTTATAACCCCTCTCAAAAATATGTATTATTAATATTGTAAACTTGTATTCCCTTCAATGACTGCTTGTTGTTTAGTTATTGTTTTTAGCACCGCGGATTACTAACTGTTCAGCCTGTACGCATAAGTATTAATTACACCAGTGAGTTAAGGAGGTGGAGAGTTGGGTTTAAGAAAGTGAACTCACATTTACGTGAAGTGAAAGTGGAAAATCATCTTGGATAAGCCCTCCTCTGTACACCCGAACTGGATTCCAGCATCAATCTCCCTGCCACCGGCAGTTTAATCCAACACTAGGATGGCACGTCAGACCACGTGACTACCGGATCTAGAGTCAGCGTGTTGTATTCTTGTTAAGATTGAGAAAACAACTTATTGCTGCAGAGAGATTTAATGTTAAAACAATCCTTTCTTCTCATGTTGAGCTCAACATGAACTAAATCAGGTTGTACACCCCACCCCCACGTGAAGGTCACTCTCCTGACTGTTTCCTGTCTGTTCCTCACTAGCAGGTAGTACTCTCCCACCCCCACGTGAAGGTCACTCTCCTGACTGTTCCCTGTCTGTTCCTCACTAGCAGGTAGTACTCTCCCACCCCCACGTGAAGGTCACTCTCCTGACTGTTCCCTGTCTGTTCCTCACTAGCAGGTAGTACTCCCCCACCCCCACGTGAAGGTCACTCTCCTGACTGTTCCCTGTCTGTTCCTCACTAGCAGGTAGTACTCCCCCACCCCCACGTGAAGGTCACTCTCCTGACTGTTCCCTGTCTGTTCCTCACTAGCAGGTAGTACTCCCCCACCCCCACGTGAAGGTCACTCTCCTGACTGTTCCCTGTCTGTTCCTCACTAGCAGGTAGTACTCCCCCACCCCCACGTGAAGGTCACTCTCCTGACTGTTCCCTGTCTGTTCCTCACTAGCAGGTAGTACTCCCCCACCCCCACGTGAAGGTCACTCTCCTGACTGTTCCCTGTCTGTTCCTCACTAGCAGGTAGTACTCCCCCACCCCCACGTGAAGGTCACTCTCCTGACTGTTCCCTGTCTGTTCCTCACTAGCAGGTAGTACTCTCCCACCCCCACGTGAAGGTCACTCTCCTGACTGTTCCCTGTCTGTTCCTCACTAGCAGGTAGTACTCCCCCACCCCCACGTGAAGGTCACTCTCCTGACTGTTCCCTGTCTGTTCCTCACTAGCAGGTAGTACTCTCCCACCCCCACGTGAAGGTCACTCTCCTGACTGTTCCCTGTCTGTTCCTCACTAGCAGGTAGTACTCTCCCACCCCCACGTGAAGGTCACTCTCCTGACTGTTCCCTGTCTGTTCCTCACTAGCAGGTAGTACTCTCCCACCCCCACGTGAAGGTCACTCTCCTGACTGTTCCCTGTCTGTTCCTCACTAGCAGGTAGTACTCTCCCACCCCCACGTGAAGGTCACTCTCCTGACTGTTCCCTGTCTGTTCCTCACTAGCAGGTAGTACTCTCCCACCCCCACGTGAAGGTCACTCTCCTGACTGTTCCCTGTCTGTTCCTCACTAGCAGGTAGTACTCTCCCACCCCCACGTGAAGGTCACTCTCCTGACTGTTCCCTGTCTGTTCCTCACTAGCAGGTAGTACTCTCCCACCCCCACGTGAAGGTCACTCTCCTGACTGTTCCCTGTCTGTTCCTCACTAGCAGGTAGTACTCTCCCACCCCCACGTGAAGGTCACTCTCCTGACTGTTCCCTGTCTGTTCCTCACTAGCAGGTAGTACTCTCCCACCCCCACGTGAAGGTCACTCTCCTGACTGTTCCCTGTCTGTTCCTCACTAGCAGGTAGTACTCTCCCACCCCCACGTGAAGGTCACTCTCCTGACTGTTCCCTGTCTGTTCCTCACTAGCAGGTAGTACTCTCCCACCCCCACGTGAAGGTCACTCTCCTGACTGTTCCCTGTCTGTTCCTCACTAGCAGGTAGTACTCTCCCACCCCCACGTGAAGGTCACTCTCCTGACTGTTCCCTGTCTGTTCCTCACTAGCAGGTAGTACTCTCCCACCCCCACGTGAAGGTCACTCTCCTGACTGTTCCCTGTCTGTTCCTCACTAGCAGGTAGTACTCTCCCACCCCCACGTGAAGGTCACTCTCCTGACTGTTCCCTGTCTGTTCCTCACTAGCAGGTAGTACTCTCCCACCCCCACGTGAAGGTCACTCTCCTGACTGTTCCCTGTCTGTTCCTCACTAGCAGGTAGTACTCTCCCACCCACTCGTGAAGGTCACACTCCTGACTGTTCTCTGTCTGTTCCTCACTAGCAGGTGTACACCCCCAAGTGAATGTCACTCTCCTGACTGATCCACGACTGTTCTGCTTTCATAGTTCCGGTTATTCCCTAGAGGCTAGTGATCTGTCATTGAGCACACGGTCAGCTCTAGCAGCGATCGATGCCGGTTGTGCGCACGCAGCCTCTCGCCAGGGTGGTATTTCTATGACAACGACACCCTTGATGACAGAACAGTCATCAACAAGGATCTGCACGAGGATGTGGCTACACTTCCCTGAATTCACCCTGTTTGTGTCGCCGACATCCAGCCCACAGCCGCTTGGTGGATTAGAGACGTGTAACTCTCAGACAACTTTCTAAAACTAATCAGCCCTATCTAGGACAAGTTATTCAAACCTTGAGTATTCTGGGTTTATCAATTAGCTCCAAAAGAATAATATAAATTTAAACTAAAGCATCGAATTGTAATTATATCGGTGCTCCTTTATACTTAAAATTCTTCACTTGACCCCTACTTCGGTGGCCGCATGACCAAAGACGTCACTCTCATGACAGGAAAATCGGGGTTCGAATCCCTGTCGGCTTTACTGAGGATGAATTCTCCACAATAGTTTTCCAATCTTCGTCCAAGCAAATTTGGTACACCTCCTTTAAATTAAACTTTCATACTCCTTTGCTCATTAGCATAATTAATTGCCTACATGTGCATATAGCCTGGATAGGTAGAAAGCAACGGTTATAAAAAATATATTCACTTTGAACTTTTTTAATATTTTGGTTTTGTAGAAAAGAGGACGTTACTCTTTGGAATATATTTCAATCCTTTCAAATATAACTTGTTTTCTATTTGTCTCGATTATTTTTTAAACAATCAATCTAGATAGCAATTTTTTAATAATCTACATTCTGATGAGCCAATTCTCCCGTCCAAATGACAGGGATGTTATATCAGATCAACTTGATCCCTGTGGAAAAGCGACTGGGACAGAATTTCAAGTAGTAAATAACCATAAAATGTGTCCAATCAAAAGTAAAGATTTAATTTTGGTGAACTTTGTATGTTAGTTACTCGCATACAATCATACATTAAGGGGGGTGAGTTAACTCCCATCAAAGACCAGAGGCTACAGAAGTAACTAAGAAAACTCATACTAACATTATAATTATAGATTACACAGAGTGTTCCTGGGTTAAACACCCAAACTTTGGGAAGTGCTGGAAGATCGAAAAATTAACTCAAAATGTCCTTCAGAGATTAGCTCATTTCCACTTCCTTTTCGAACATACAAAAGAAATCCAAACAGAATCAAAATATAGGTATTGTCAATCGGTTGAGAAAGTGCAAGTTAAATACCTCAATTAAATTACGCATAAAATATAGGTATTAAATAAAATACGTAATGCACTATAATATGAATTTATTTTGTTCAAGATGAGAACCTCCAGCCCAGAGAAAAACATTGCAACTAACAACGACAGGACGAGTTGATGGCTGATATTGTGCGCCTGTAGTTTAGATAACTTCCTCAAATCTCAATGGATGTTTCATACCGGATTCCTCCTAAACTAAGAAAAACACGCGAATAAATGAGGGGTCATCTTAGCAATAATTTAATGCTGCACAACGTTTATTCAAAGCTGTTTTTTGATTAACTTAAGATTTTAGTGTTGTTTCGCTTTACATGCAGAGAACTTAATATTATTTAGTTTTATTACTGTTTGCGCGAAAATGAAATTAAAAGGAGCTAATATCCAAAGGATATTATGAGATAGATTGTTAATCTCCCACCACTTCCCAAAGTTTGGATGTTTAATCTAGGGACACCTGTATAATTACAAATTCATGCTTATATTTTAGTTAGTAAATAAAGGCAGTATAGGTTGCTAATTTATTCACTTATCGACAACCCACTTAGGAGTTTATCGTAACCAGGAAACCTTCAGGAGAAAGAGGGTCACAAAGTTGAATTGCGAATGTCGATTTCCTAACGCCATAACTTGTGTTTGCATAATTTTGATGTAGCCTTCTTGAGTAATATATATGTAAAGTGTTAAAAATAACTATTTGCCCTTTCTTGAAGGATTTAAATGCTCGCTGATTGGCCAAAAGGGAAATACGAAGAAAGGACAGTTAACTGCTTCAAGACGGTGTTTTGTAAAGAAAAAAAAGCTATCTTGTGCATCAGTGAGGTGAATAGGAGCTGCTGAACATGGAAACTCGGGTAGCTCATGTCCGAGTCTAGGTAATGACTATCTTGTGCATCAGTGAGGTGAATAGGAGCTGCTGAACATGGAAGCTTGGGTAGCTCATGTCTGAGTCTAGGTAATGACTGACTATCTTGTGCATCAGTGAGGTGAATATGAGCTGCTGAACATGGAAGCTTGGGTAGCTCATGTCTGAGTCTAGGTAATGACTATCTTGTGCATCAGTGAGGTGAATAGGAGCTGCTGAACATGGAAGCTCGGGTAGCTCATGTCTGAGTCTAGGTAATGACTATCTTGTGCATCAGTGAGGTGAATAGGAGCTGCTGAACATGGAAGCTTGGGTAGCTCATGTCTGAGTCTAGGTAATGACTATCTTGTGCATCAGTGAGGTGAATAGGAGCTGCTGAATATGGAAGCTTGGGTAGCTCATGTCCGAGTCTAGGTAATGACTATCTTGTGCATCAGTGAGGTGAATAGGAGCTGCTGAACATGGAAGCTTGGGTAGCTCATGTCTGAGTCTAGGTAATGACTATCTTGTGCATCAGTGAGGTGAATAGGAGCTGCTGAATATGGAAGCTTGGGTAGCTCATGTCCGAGTCTAGGTAATGACTATCTTGTGCATCAGTGAGGTGAATAGGAGCTGCTGAACATGGAAGCTTGGGTAGCTCATGTCTGAGTCTAGGTAATGACTATCTTGTGCATCAGTGAGGTGAATAGGAGCTGCTGAATATGGAAGCTTGGGTAGCTCATGTCCGAGTCTAGGTAATGACTATCTTGTGCATCAGTGAGGTGAATAGGAGCTGCTGAACATGGAAGCTTGGGTAGCTCATGTCTGAGTCTAGGTAATGACTATCTTGTGCATCAGTGAGGTGAATAGGAGCTGCTGAATATGGAAGCTTGGGTAGCTCATGTCCGAGTCTAGGTAATGACTATCTTGTGCATCAGTGAGGTGAATAGGAGCTGCTGAACATGGAAGCTTGGGTAGCTCATGTCTGAGTCTAGGTAATGACTATCTTGTGCATCAGTGAGGTGAATAGGAGCTGCTGAATATGGAAGCTTGGGTAGCTCATGTCCGAGTCTAGGTAATGACTATCTTGTGCATCAGTGAGGTGAATAGGAGCTGCTGAACATGGAAGCTTGGGTAGCTCATGTCTGAGTCTAGGTAATGACTATCTTGTGCATCAGTGAGGTGAATAGGAGCTGCTGAATATGGAAGCTTGGGTAGCTCATGTCCGAGTCTAGGTAATGACTATCTTGTGCATCAGTGAGGTGAATAGGAGCTGCTGAACATGGAAGCTTGGGTAGCTCATGTCTGAGTCTAGGTAATGACTATCTTGTGCATCAGTGAGGTGAATAGGAGCTGCTGAATATGGAAGCTTGGGTAGCTCATGTCCGAGTCTAGGTAATGACTATCTTGTGCATCAGTGAGGTGAATAGGAGCTGCTGAACATGGAAGCTTGGGTAGCTCATGTCTGAGTCTAGGTAATGACTATCTTGTGCATCAGTGAGGTGAATAGGAGCTGCTGAATATGGAAGCTTGGGTAGCTCATGTCCGAGTCTAGGTAATGACTATCTTGTGCATCAGTGAGGTGAATAGGAGCTGCTGAACATGGAAGCTCGGGTAGCTCATGTCCGAGTCTAGGTAATGACTGAAAGGTGGTCATGTCGTGAGACCTAGACATGGTCTTCACATGCCCAATTAGAAAGCCGGTTACTGACAGGATTACCCTCGTGGTTTCTAAGGCCTCTCAGGTGTCTTTTCTATTCCGATTAGCAGTAGCTTGGCTTTCCTAGAACCATCGCATGTATAGATTCGGCGCCATGATGGTGTCCTAGCTCGCCCCATGTTGGTGTACTAATTCGCCCATGTTGTTGTACTAACTCGCCCTATGTTGGTGTACTAACTCGCCCATATTGATGTAATAACTCGCCCAATTATGGTGTGCTAACTCACCCAATGTTGGTGTACTGACTCACCCATATTGATATACTATCTCGCCATATTATGGTGTACTAACTCTCCCCATGTTGGTGTACTAACTCGCCCCAAATTGGTGTACTAACTCGCCCATATTGATGTACTAGCTCGCCATATGATGGTGTACTAACTCTCCCAATGTTGGTGTACTAACTCGCCCCATGTTGGTGTACTAACTCGCCCATATTAGTGTATTAACTCGTCCATATTGATTTACTAACTCGCCCAATGTTGGTGTACTAGCTCGCCCACGTTGAAGTCCTAACTTGGCCTTTGTTGGTGTACTAGCTCGCCCATGTTAGTGTACTAACTCACCCCATAATTGTGTACTAGCTCGCCCATGTTGGTGTACTAACTCACCCCATAATTGTGTACTAGCTCGCCCATGATGGTGTACTAACTCTCCCCAAGTTGGTGTACTAACTGGCCCCATGTTGGTGTACTAACTCGCCCATGATGGTGTACTTACTCTCCCCATGTTAATGTACTAACTCTCCCCCTGATGGTGTACTAACTGGCCCCATGTTGGTGTACTAACTCGCCCATGATGGTGTACTAACTCTCCCCATGTTAGTGTACTAACTCTCCCCATGATGGTGTACTAACTTTCCCCATGTTGGTGTACTAACTCGCCCATGATGGTGTACTAACTCTCCCCATGTTGGTGTACTAACTCACCCATCTTGGTGTACTAACTCTCCCCCTGATGGTGTACTAACTCTCCCCATGTTAGTGTACTAACTCTCCCCCTGATGGTGTACTAACTCTCCCCATGTTGGTGTACTAACTCACCCATCTTGGTGTACTAACTCTCCCCCTGATGGTGTACTAACTTGCCCCATGTTGGTGTACTAACTCGCCCATGATGGTGTACTAACTCTCCCCATGTTAGTGTACTAACTCTCCCCCTGATGGTGTACTAACTCTCCCCGTGTTAGTGTACTAGCTCTCCCACTGATGGTGTACTAACTCTCCCCATGTTGGTGTACTAGCTCGCCCATGTTAGTGTACTAGCTCGCCCATGATGGTGTACTAACTGGCCCCATGTTAGTGTACTAACTCACCCCATAATTGTGTACTAGCTCACCCATCTTGGTGTACTAACTCTCCCCCTGATAGTGTACTAACTTGCCCCATGTTGGTGTACTAGCTCGCCCATCTTGGTGTACTAACTCTCCCCATGTTAGTGTACTAGCTCGCCCATGATGGTGTACTAACTCTCCCCCTGATAGTGTACTAACTTGCCCCATGTTAGTGTACTAGCTCACCCATCTTGGTGTACTAACTCTCCCCATGTTAGTGTACTAGCTCACCCATGTTGGTGTACTAACTCTCCCCATGTTTGTGTACTAGCTCTCCCCATGTTAGTGTACTAGCTCGCCCATCTTGGTGTACTAACTCTCCCCATGTTAGTGTATTAGCTCGCCCATGATGGTGTACTAACTCTCCCCATGTTAGTGTACTAGCTCACCCATGTTGGTGTACTAACTCTCCCCATGTTGGTGTACTAGCTCACCCATGTTGGTGTACTAACTCTCCCCATGTTGGTGTACTAACTCGCCCATGATGGTGTACTAACTCTCCCCATGTATAGTGTACTAGCTCGCCCATGATGGTGTACTAACTCTCCCCATGTTAGTGTACTAACTCTCCCCCTGATGGTGTACTAACTCTCTCCATGTTAGTGTACTAGCTCACCCATGTTAGTGTACTAGCTCACCCATGTTGGTGTACTAACTCTCCCCATGTTGGTGTACTAACTCGCCCATGATGGTGTACTAACTCTCCCCATGTATAGTGTACTAACTTTCCCCCTGATGGTGTACTAACTCTCCCCATGTTAGTGTACTAACTCTCCCCATGTTAGTGTACTAACTCTCCCCCTGATGGTGTACTAACTCGCCCATGATGGTGTACTAACTCTCCCCATATTAGTGTACTAGCTCACCCCATAATTGTGTACTAGCTCGCCCATGATGGTGTACTAACTCTCCCCATGTTGGTGTACTAACTCGCCCCTGATGGTGTACTAACTTGCCCCATGTTGGTGTACTAACTCGCCCATGATGGTGTACTAACTGGCCCCATGTTAGTGTACTAGCTCACCCATGATGGTGTACTAACTCTCCCCCTGATGGTGTACTAACTTGCCCCATGTTAGTGTACTAGCTCACCCATGTTGGTGTACTAACTCTCCCCATGTAAGTGTACTAGCTCACCCATGTTGGTGTACTAGCTCGCCCACGTTGAAGTCCTAACTTGGCCTTTGATGGTGTACTAACTCTCCCCATGTTGGTGTACTAACTCTCCCCATGTTAGTGTACTAACTCTCCCCCTGATGGTGTACTAACTCTCCCCATGTTAGTGTACTAACTCTCCCCCTGATGGTGTACTAACTCGCCCATGATGGTGTACTAACTCTCCCCATGTTGGTGTACTAACTCGCCCATTATGGTGTACTAACTCTCCCCATGTTAGTGTACTAACTCTCCCCCTGATGGTGTACTAACTCTCCCCATGTTGGTGTACTAACTCACCCACATAATTGTGTACTAGCTCGCCCATGATGGTGTACTAGCTCTCCCCATGTTAGTGTACTAGCTCACCCATCTTGGTGTACTAACTCTCCCCCTGATAGTGTACTAACTCGCCCCATGTTGGTGTACTAACTCGCCCATGATGGTGTACTAGCTCTCCCCATGTTAGTGTACTAGCTCACCCATCTTGGTGTACTAACTCTCCCCATGTTGGTGTACTAGCTCACCCATCTTGGTGTACTAACTCGCCCATGATGGTGTACTAACTTGCCCCATGTTAGTGTACTAGCTCACCCATGTTGGTGTACTAACTCTCCCCATGTTGGTGTACTAACTCTCCCCCTGATAGTGTACTAACTCGCCCCATGTTGGTGTACTATTTCGCCCATGATGGTGTACTAACTCTCCCCCTGATGGTGTACTAACTTGCCCCATGTTGGTGTACTAGCTCGCCCCATGTTGGTGTACTAGCTCACCCATGTTGGTGTACTAACTCTCCCCATGTTGGTGTACTAACTCACCCATGTTGGTGTACTAACTCTCCCCATGTTGGTGTACTAACTCGCCCATGTTGGTGTACTAACTCTCCCCATGTTGGTGTACTAACTCTCCCCCTGATAGTGTACTAACTCGCCCCATGTTGGTGTACTAACTCGCCCATGATGGTGTACTAACTCTCCCCCTGATGGTGTACTAACTTGCCCCATGTTGGTGTACTAGCTCGCCCCATGTTGGTGTACTAACTCTCCCCATGTTTGTGTACTAACTCACACACGTTAAGAGTGGCTGTGGAGTCAAGTTGTAGGAGGACTATAATTGAAAATCGATCCATTTAATGAGATATTACTAAATGCGTGCCTCTTGCTCTAGCCATACTTTAACCTTTCTATGGGGTGGTCAATATAGTTTTAGGTAATTATATAGGCCCATTCACATTCTTACTAGAAGTGTATTTAAATACTCACATCAAAATAAATGTGGTATATATTAGTATTGAAGAGTAGTTAGAGTAGTCTAAGGAACAAAAGTAAGGGAAGAAGAATAATGGAAGCAAGAGGTAGATGGAGTCATTTCACCAAACTTACCTGGCCACAGGCTGGAAACAGTTAATGATGATGATGATGAGTTTTGGACAAATTTTCTATTTTTACTTTTTAAATCTCAATGTTAGTATTTTTTATGTGTAACACATCAACAATGACAAGGTATAATACTTCAATAAAACTCATGATCAAGTACTACATATTAATATGCAAATGCAAATATTAAAAATACATAATTTTTAGGATTTATTAAAAACTGAATTTTTTAGTTAAAGTATTTCATAGTTATAATGGTGGACACTTTTATTTATTCTTGTAAATTGAAAAAAACCAATATTGCCTCTTGCATGAAACGTTTTCTAAATAAAATCTCTATATTTTAAAAATATATTATGGAGCCTCCCCAATAAATATGGTAAACCTATGTTTTGTCTCGTAGAGTATTTAAACATCGTAAGGTTGTATAATCTGGTCATGAATTGCTTTTAACATTTGGTCTTTCGTTGGTAAACTACTAGTATTCTATTACCAACTATTTGTCTCAAATTAAACATTATCGGGGGCCTTCCTTAATATTTTTATAGTTTGCTAAACAACTATAACATGTTTATATATGCTTTATTAATACAATCTATAAACCTAAACTAAATAGTACGGTGTAAGCCACGTAATTCTCTCTTGTGTATCTTAAATATTATTGTGTGTATTGTTTACTAAGGACTCGTGAGATTGGTGAAACGAAATAATATTCATATTTGCAGAAACATTGTTCACTAAAGAGCATAACCGTCTATTTCAATTTCAAAGTGCTCCCTTCATAAACAAAATATGTATGTATTTGCTTGTAGCTCAGAAATTATTAGTTTTATAAAAATATATATTTCAAATTAAAGTTTTGTATTTTTGATAGGACTACATATTTACAATAACAATTTATCTCATATCATAAATATTTTCAGTGATATGATTACTAGTCTATGTAAAACAAGTAAAAGGCAAAACCTATTGACTCACTGACTCACTCAATCGTCACCATTTTCCTCCAACCCCTATTCCCGAAAACTTGAAATCTTTCTTAGTAGATAGATAGCGGTATTGCCCTATATAACCAGAAAAATCTAATATTGGGAAATGTCAAATGGGGCTCCTGTAAATTGTATGCTTATAATTTAAAATACCTTTTAGATGAGGTGTAAAGTTAAAATTTGCCAGAAAGATAGACTATACATAAGTTATGGGGAGGTCGAAGTTTAAACCTTGATAGATGCACTAGGGGTGACTAAGAATATTGTATTTATCAGTATAGCTTTACTTTACCTCTTTACATTAATGTGAGTTCAAATTCCTCGAAACACTCTCCATGTGTTTGATTGTTAAATAAACCTATTGTTAAAGCGTATGAACCAAAAATAATATAAATATATAGTCCTTCCGCTGTAATTTGGTTCTCTAAGACAACTCTATTGTTAGTGTTGCTTCCTTGTATTCAGT
Organism: Timema monikensis; assembly: GCA_902151445.1. Lineage (NCBI taxonomy): Eukaryota > Metazoa > Arthropoda > Insecta > Phasmatodea > Timematidae > Timema > Timema monikensis. The sequence continues at coordinate 53,537 of CABFVZ010004239.1, forward strand.
AGATACATGAATAGTACTCAGTAGCTATAAGAATAGTATTCAGTAGCTATAAGAATAGTACTCAGTAGCTATAAGAATA
>CABFVZ010004240.1:0-31017 GCA_902151445.1 Timema monikensis
CAATCTACACACGACATACGTCATTGAAACGTCATTTACATACTCTCATACGTCAAATTATGAATAATTATCGACTGAACAAAGTCGCGCACTCACTACTCAAAGCGTTATAGAAAGAGAGATCATTTGAAAAAGAGAGCAGTAGAGAAAGAGATAGCGATTGAAAGTAAGTTTAAGAGATTGAAAATAATAAAGATAATGTGAGAGAAATTGTGTGATAAAGAGAGTATGTGATGGTAGAGAGTGTGTGAGAAAGAGGGATAAAGTTTAGAGAGAGAATGAGAAGATATTATATCAGAGAGAGTCTTATATAGAGTGTGTGTGTGTGTGTGTATGTGTGTGTATGTGAGGGATAGAGTGTGAGAGAGACTGTGAGAACGTGAGAGAGTCTAAGAGAGATAGAGAGAGAGAATGTTAATATATAGATGTAGTACTCAAATATTACGATACTTTGAAATATCATTTCCTCAAATTCAAGTAACAACATAAGTGAACTTAATGTATTTGTAAGAATGTGAAGAGATATATGAGGTACACAAAACATTACTTTTAAATATCATATCCTCAAAATTAAGCAGTTAAAGGAAAACATAGCTTAACTTATGTATTTGTATTGTGTTACTATTTGTTAAAATGAACATTAAACCCCATTATTTGAATAAACTGAACATCAAAACCCAATATTTGAAAAAAAAAATTAACACCAAAACTCATAAATAGATAGTTAAAATGGCTATTTTTTTTAACATTATTCAAGATCATTTTATCGTCTTTGAGCTTATAATACAAACCAAATCATATTTAATGAACCACGCGTGAAAAAAAACGTAGACAAAAATATTCTCACGAACTTAACAACTTAAACTTTTAATTCTCGAATTATGCTCAATATTATTAATTTAAATGCGTATACATGATAACTTTCCAATAATAATAATAAATGTTTCCCCAGTTTAGGAATCTCAATTCAGATTTGTTGTGGCCAGCATCCAAAGAGAAAAACATTGTAATGTGTTCAGCCCAACAAATAAAGAGTGAGTTATTACTTTTTAGGAAAGAGATATATTTTATATAGAGATTTGCAGACATTCAGATAATAACCGTTTCCATGGTGACTAATCAAATAATGAAAAACTGATAATTCTGTGAAAATCGGGTTTTCGTGGAAAACTCCTCATTTTTCCCGACATCCTGGACTTCAAACCGTTAAAATGAGTGGTCGTTTGTCAAAATTTGTGAGTCATTTATTAGTAATTTCTATTACCGGAAAATGGTTTATAAAATTATATATAATATGGGTTAACATATCAAATTTGGCATTCACGTGGACTTATCAGTATAATTTACAATATAGTTATAAAAAACAAAGCGTAAACGAAAAAATTAATAGTAAATGGTTATGATGACAGATAATTATTTAAAATTAGAAATTGGTTTATTATGTCCACTTTCTCAAGAAATTATGGAATTATAAATAATGTCAAATTATTTTGAAGAAACCTATGAAAACTAGATTTCCAAGTATGGGGAATGACTTTAACAAAAACTATATTAGCTAGTATTGCTAATTTCCTTGAGGGAACAAAAAACAAATAAATTGGCAAATTTGGCCAACGACCTTGAGGGAAACCACAACAATTAGATTGGAATGTATGGCAAATGGCCTTGAGGTAACCAACAAAATTAAAGTTACAAGTATTTCGAATAACCTTGAGGAAAACAATAAACGTCCCTAGGTCCACAATGAAATATTATATTGAGATTATAACCTCTTATTTAGGGATTGTGGAATATTTGTCGTGACCAGCCTTTTTTAAGTTACACGATATCCAAAGCCACGGTATATCGCACCTAGGTTCAGTTCTGCGATTGTGATCAAGTTTTTAAATTTATCAGGATAATAAGGAGCACGGTACTGTTCTGGAAAGGGCTACAAACATACCTAGGCAATTTATAGCAAAAGGCTAACATTAAAATGTTTACTGACGCTAGGCTATGCCAAGGTTGGTGGCAGCGCATGTCTGATGGTGGTTACTCAATCAATATTAAAACGTTTATAAACAGTGCGCATGCAACAATATTTTTTTATTTAAATGTATATTACCACTGAATATGTAGCAGTTAACATTTAAAGCTATTGAAAATTTAAAAGATGTTGATAATATATAAATCTATAATGTCAAGAAAGAAAATGTAGATTTTCACAAACAAAAGTTGTGTCAAGTAAAATGAAAAAAGGAAAGACCTATTAACATCAATTAGTATTATTTTAAAAGTCAGGCAACAATATGTAGAGATTTGTGTTTGTAGCGTGGCTCTTTATGAATCTTAGACTTGGACGATAGGGGAAATGGTGAATTTTTTTTTTTTTTTAATCTGGACGCCTTTGTAGCATGGTGCTGAATAAGTGTCCCAAAGATCTTATGGACAGACAGAATGACAAATGAACAAGACTTTAAGGGAATGAAATCTTGTGGGGAATCATCACATAACGAAGAGATCGATGGATTGGATATCTATATAAACACCATAGAAGGAAAAATGCCTGAAAGAAACGCAAGAGGACGGACAAGACTGCAGTAGATCAACCTAGATATTCCAAGATCTAAATCTAAAAACTTACTCCGACTTGAAAATAATTGCAGTGGACAGGAATAAATTTAAGGAGAAAGTGCTAGTGACAAAACTACCGATTGAGGTAGAGAAGAAGATAATATTATTTAATAATGTCTAATTTATTAAAGCCTATGATGATCAGTCTATATGGGAATCTGATATAACAAAGTTTTTGTAATATTATTCACTCTTGTACTAGGGACCTGGTTTTTAATATATATATACTACACTGGTCAGCAAAGATTTGATTGAATGCACAATTTTGGCTGTTTCTTTTTTATATTTATTAGCTGATTCTAAATATGAAGTAAGAATATCTTTATCAGCCTCCATTTTATTTTTGTAACAGACCTATATTGTTTTCCAGATAGTTCTTTAAATATCTCAATATTATCTAATCCATATTTTAAAATAATATCATCCCGGGACAACAAAGGTAATACGTTAGTTAAGACCTATAAGTCATTATTAATCTTTCTTCCCAATTCAATTTATTGAAGAGACCACATAGCTTTTATAGTATAAACATGCATGTAGCTAGGCAAGCAAAACTTAATGAGACTTTCATAATGTTTGAGTAAGACCTCTTGAAAAATCTGTTGAGTGCGAGTTATCATGTCTGTGAAATATGGTAGTTTGGTGGCTGATAGTTTTAATATTAGTTTCCTCTTTAATCTTTCTTTGTGGGTTATTATGGTGAGTGTGTAGGTATTATACATTAACTAAGCCTCGTAATTATGTGTTATATATAAAACAAGTTTTTTGCTATATCTGCGGTGGGTTAACTTTGAAGTCTCAGAGAAGAAACATAGACCCACCGATGATAAAGTCATATGAACTTTATTTTGTCTGTAAAATAAATTATCAGGACGAATCTTGGGCCCTACATATCTTCTCAGCGTCATGTGTAACTCTGTTTAGTGGCTGTCTGAAAGGATATCGTCACATGGCTCTTGCTGTTCCCATGCTTTGGAGAGAGCCGATAGAATACTACACGGATTAATATTTTTGCATGACAAGAATATCTGAAATAACAACTAAGACTGGGCATTATGTAAATATCGTGATATTTCGTCAGTTTTAAGACCTATGCCCCACTGTCCATAGTTTTCCATTGCTCTGCTACCATAAAAAACATATATGTGTAATTATTATATGTAATTATTAAATATGTGTGTACATATACATGTGATTATTATATGTATAATATAATATATAAAGATGGGTATATGTATTTTAGGGTGTTTCAAGAATATATGTAGAAAAATATATCGCAGGCAAATTGCACATGGTTTTATTTTAAATTCCTTTTGATAATAACCATCTCTGAGAATTATTAACTTAATTGGATGCTTTTAAGAACTGCCTCAAGCGTAGTTATATGTGACTGATAGGTGTACCTTCTTTTAAGTGCTAGAAATGACCTGAATGACCAAATAGCTGGTATGTATTTTGATACTACTGTTGCCAACAAATGACATCTAAATGGAGCTTGTGTTCTTTTGAAAAGAAACTAAACAAAAGGTTGTGTCTTTCCTGTACGCATAAAATATGTGAAGTCGTTTTTGGTGATGTATTCAAGGCATTCTTTGGGACAACATCTGTCTAAATATACTTTTTGTTTTAAAAAAAGATTTGCAGAGTATGGATCAAATATACAAGACAAGTATGAAGTTTGTGCAGATGGTAGATTAGATGCCCAGCTTCTTAATTTAAAGAATGAATCAATATCCTTCATATTGAGCTTATTTGAAGCTGATTCGTGCAAGCTTCCACGAAAAGACTACAAAGAACTCGTAGAATAAACACTGCTACCTAGGCAGAGTTCTTACATGTTGTGTTAAGTTCAGAGCTCCGAGCTCATTTCACCACGCTCGTTGGATAGCGAAACTAATATGTGTCATCAAAATAAATCAATTCAAACAAAAGGCACAAGAGATGAAGGCTTCACTCTAATTTAGTCTATTTGTTGCATTAGTTAATGTGAGATACTGGATAAGTTTTCCTATTATGTGTTATGCTCCAGCTAATGGCTTACGCTTTATCAAGGCTTTGAAAGACTATAAGTAAACTTCAGAAGTGATCTCTAAAATGGGAACGGCAGCAATGCATCGTCATTTGTGGTATCGTAGTAAAGAGCTGGTGACACTTGGGTTATTTTCTGACTTCGTAACGATCGAAACAAAACAAAAAATGGTAGAACAACTGAAACAAGGATCAAAGGAAGAAAGAAATAGAACAACCAGGTACAGATAAGTTCAGAGCTCCGAGCTCATTTCACCACGCTCGTTGGATAGCGAAACTAATATGTGTCATCAAAATAAATCAATTCAAACAAAAGGCACAAGAGATGAAGGCTTCACTCTAATTTAGTCTATTTGTTGCATTAGTTAATGTGAGATACTGGATAAGTTTTCCTATTATGTGTTATGCTCCAGCTAATGGCTTACGCTTTATCAAGGCTTTGAAAGACTATAAGTAAACTTCAGAAGTGATCTCTAAAATGGGAACGGCAGCAATGCATCGTCATTTGTGGTATCGTAGTAAAGAGCTGGTGACACTTGGGTTATTTTCTGACTTCGTAACGATCGAAACAAAACAAAAAATGGTAGAACAACTGAAACAAGGATCAAAGGAAGAAAGAAATAGAACAACCAGGTACAGGTACAATGGAAAGGAAGATAATAGTGATAAAGATATAGAGCATTTTACTGGTCCTGAATCCCATTTCTTTTTGAAATTTTATTTTAGGTTATTCATTCCTGAACACAGATACAGAAGAATGGAACAATACTCCTCCATTTGAGACCGCAAACAAAGTCGCACGCAGTATTAAGACTGTAAATGACTGTGCTGAGAGGGGCATTGTTTTGGCTACATACTTCAATTCTTCAATTAATAAACAATAATAACCAAAACCGTTTCTTCTTCAAGTTGTAGAAATGCACCGTAAAAGTTATCTAAAACAAAAAAAACTATTCTTTTAGAGAAAAATGACAAATAAGTGAATTTTAAAAACACATCAAATTATATTAAAAATGTTCTATAAAGTTAAAAATTGTTTAAATTAAAAAAATACAAGTTTATAAATGCACTGATATATTTTTATAAGAGTAGCCTAACGATTCTTCAATTGTTTAAAAATTGTAATTAAACTTATTAAAAGTGTTATTATATAAAATAATTTAACAAGCAGCAAATCATATTTTTTTCATAACATTTTATAATTTAGGGGTCTTTTTCACTAAAAGTAATATAAAAAGTAATGCGCACTTTAATATTTTTGACTTTTAGTTTTTGAAGCAACCTAATGCACATTTAAATATATGTTCTTCTAAAACAATTCATCCTATTGTAGTTTACTGATAAATTATGTTTATATAAAAAAAAATTGAACCCGCCTTGGTAGCCGCGTGGTCTAAGTCGCTATTCTAACAATAGAATAGAGTGCCGAAGATGGGGAGTTTGTGATTTAATCTCGTTCAGGTGCTTTAAAGGTAGTTTTTCTTACTTATACTCTCCCTCCACGCAAATACGGGTACAAATATTCTAAATTAAACTTTCCTAGTCCCTAAAATATTACTGTAATTAGTACAAAGACGTATAACCCGAACGAGTAGCAAGACACAGTGCTAATAAGTAAGAAGAATTATTAAGAAAATAGCCTTAATAGCCTTGTTCAAAATTTGTATCAGGGAATTATTTTATTTGACTAATAATAATGTAAGTATATTCTTCTAAACTAAATTAATTTAGGGGTAGTTTACTTGAATCATATCATAGAAAATTTGGAATTTTACGAAATTGGTCTTGAAGATAGAGTTCAAAATGTGTATCATCGAATAATTTTCCCTGATATAATAGGAATATATTTTTATTATTACATATTAAAAATAAATTTAAGGTAATTTAAAAATACCATATTTTTGAAAATTTTAAAATCGTTAAATACATTTGAACACTTTGGTTTAAGATATATGTATATGTAGAGTGTATATTGTGTAAAACTAAAGAAGTATTGGTTTTTTGATTAAAACTTACTTAAAAGTAGTTTGATTAAAAATTAACTTAGAAAACTTTATTTTTATTTATAATCCACAATATGAGAAAGTTTGTACAATTGTGTTATAGGTTTACTATTTTATTCTATGTTGTGATAACGCTCTTTATTTTCGATGCACTTTTTTAAACCATGAATTTAGGGGAATATTTGTTTTATAGCCTATGTGCTTATGATTTATATTTATAAAATAGCTCCTGAGTGTACTCTAAGAGAGTTGTAAGATCGGTTTAGCCATAAATAGAATCATTTTAACAAATACATGGATTAAGAATCCAAGACAGTTGAGACAAAGGACAATTGTGACCGGGCCAAATCGCGGGCATTGAGATCTTTTTTTTACACCACGTCTTACTATCCTTTCACTTTATAAGCTATTGTATCAATTACAATAATCTTTTATTTATGGAGAAGGTCAGATTTAGAGAAAATATATCCCCATTTGCGTGGAGGGAGAATGGAAACCGAGTTTGGAAAAACCACCCTCAGTACACTCAACCGAGATTCAAACCTTGATCTCCCCATTATTGGCAGTTTAGTCTACTCCAATAGTAACGAGTTGGATCACATGGCCACCGAAGCAGGTTTCCATCGTTTGATGGTGGCAATTTAAAAAATTAGAATTTGAGTAATTATAACCAAGTTGACAAAACTACTGGATTCCTGGGGTTTCTTTCTGTGGCTGTTTCGACAACCTCGATAGTGACCAATTCCATCTTTAAACATCTCATTATCTGTGGTGGTGTAACTTGGTGTGTTTAGGTAGTGTAAACTAGACAAACCTAAGCTAGCCTAACCTTAACTAACATAGTTTAACCTTAACTAACATAGTTCAACCTTACCCAACCCAACCTTGACGGAATAAATCCTATACTACTTTGGCAGTCTCAAACTCGGAAAATGTGTGAGAATACTCTGTGTTTAATTTGAAATTAAACTGACGCTACCAAGTCCCACCAGATTTATGCTCTCTCTCTCCCTCACCGTTGTAATCGGAAGAGAAGAAAAAACAAGTTTGCAATTGTCCATCGGTTCTTGCACATTAAACTGTGTTGTTCGAAACTGTCCACGGTCGTAATTGTACTTACACCATAAATTAATTAAATCCCTATAGTCCCTGTTATAACTGAATAGTTCTTATTTCCTTTTAGGAATAAAATATCAGCGATGACTATTAAATGAGGTCCTAATTCATAAACATACCATTATTATCAAATAGGATGTGAAATTTAAAGCTTAGCAAACCTTAAAAAGTTATGTTGATATCAACCTAGAGAATTAATAAATTCAATGTTCCAAGCTCCTTTCTGATCTACTTTTAAGTTTAACTATAAAATAAACATATACTTTAATCTTGTATAAAATTTGAGTTTGAAAGTTTGTAAGAATACAAGGTAAATTTGTTTGTTTCCATTTATAAAACGTGAATTATCTTGTAGTTAAATAATGGTCTTAAAATTCTTAAAATAAGATTCTATTTCACAGCATATTTTGAATAATTATTAGTTAAATCATATATTCAATTCACATTTGACCCATTTCAGTGACCGCATGATCTAAGGCGCTAATCTCACAATAGACTAGACTTTCGATGACAGGGAAATCGGCATTCGTTCCCTGTTGTATGTACTGATGGTGGATTGCCCTAAATGATTTTCCACTCTCTCTCTCTCTCTCTATCTCTCTCTCCTCACGCAAATGCGGGTACACTTTCTCTGAAATCTAAACATCCTCATTCCTAACTTGTTATCATAATTAGTACTTATGCGAACAATCCAAAATAAATTAGCATCACATCGATCCAGCTAGTGACAAACAATCCAAGTCTTTGAGCTATCCATGAAAGTGTGTAATTTGTTCCCAAGCTATTTTATATTTGCAATTTCAAGGAAACTTGCATCATTAGTCGATTAGTCTAAGGCAAGGTTGGCGAACCTTTTAAGAGAACACGTTCTCATATTAAATTTGATTCGAACAATGAGCCAGTCGAGTATTTACTCTTCATTTTAATTATTATATTTTATAATTATTCCACTTGGTTTTACATTAATTTTATCATAATACTCAATGACAATGGGAACATGAAAGTTCATTGCTACACTTAAAAAAATGTACGCCACCTATCCTTATCTTAGACTATTACTATCCAGTCCACCTCCTAACACCCTATTTCTTTCAGGTTCATTCTAATGATATCCTGCCAACCACGTCTAGGTCTTCTCGATGGTATCTTCCCATTGGATTTACCAGTTAGTACACTGAACAGGGAACAAGGTTTTAGAATCTTCCTCCGTTCACGCTGCAGGTCCTGTCCACCGTTATCTATGAAACTTTATTATCCAAACAATATCTTGTGATGGGTAGGCTTATAAATCATAATACCAAATTGTTTTAATTTAGTGATTTTTTTTCCTTTCACGTGAGAGGTCACAAAAATGGACTCGTTTTAGGAAAACATCTTGGCATTTTTTCCCATATTTATTTTAGCACTGGGTCTTACTACCCATTCAAGCTATACGCATATATACTAATTACGCTAATGGTTTAAGGAATGAGGAAGGTTGTATTTATAGGAAATGTACCATCATTTGGGTGGAGTGAGAGTAGAAAACTTCTTACGTAAAACTACTGTCAGTACACCCGACCGAGATTCAAACCTCCATCCTCTCCCTCCCCCCCAGCAGTTTAGTTTACAGCGAGGGTGACACCTTCGACCATGCGGCCATGGAGGCTTGTTAAAAATGTATTGCCTAACGAATAAGATATTATGATAAATTGTATTTTTTTAAATATTTCAAAATAAAAGAAAAAATTAATGAATTAATGATGTTCTGACAATCAGCATATAAGAGACCAATAATTAGTTTTAAAGAATTTGAAATAATGATTTTTAGTTTTATTTAAACCATAGAGCCAAGAAAAAATGCAGTTTACATAATTAAATAGAATATAACCTGTCAATCTAATCTTATTATGTGTCACATTAGATACGTACACCAAAGGCTAAAAAAAAAGCCTGATTCAATGCATCCCTCTAAAAAAACTGGACTTCTGATGGCATGGCATTCTGGATTCAAACCTTAGTAGGGGGTATTGAAATGGTTTTCCTAATTTTTTCCCAGCTCTTTTCACACACAAATGCTAGTACATTTTCTCTAAGTTATACCTTCCTTATCCCTAACCCATTTGTACAACCATATGACTAACCGTAATTGATATTGGCACACACAAAAAACACAGGGAAAATAACATAATTTTATGTTTTTAAATTCTCACTTTATACCAAAAGAATGAATTTAGAGTTGTTGATAAGTTAACAAAGTACTTATAAAGATATTTTGGCCTAAGAGAGATAAAAAAAACTAGAGAACGCTAACTAATAAATAACTTCGTGGTTTGGTTGCATCCCCCAAAATATTAAGGATAATTTAGGCATGAAGGTGGAGATGGGGTGGTCATGTAGCAGGCGTGTCCACAAAATTTTAGTTGGGAAACCTGATGAAAGTAGACCCTTTGGAAGGCCAAGGCATCGATGGGAGAGTAATGTAATAATGGATTTGAAGAATGTTGACGTATCAACTTACGGATTGTATGGAGGTGTCTGTTGATAGGGTTGAATGCTGAGCTTAAGTTGTGGAGGTAATGTACTGTGTATTCCAGTTCCCTATGGCAAGATAATTATTTGTTACTTTGTATTAATATATAGATAGCGGTTTAAACGCCAGGCTAATATACCCTATTAAGCTAACGATTAGGACACCTCACATAGCATATACAGATTGTACAGTAACATATTAGAACCACTTCAGCTGTGGATAGGAGACACAAAAATAATCAAACAAATGCATGTAAACATGTGTAATATTTGACCGTTTTTCATAGTTATAGTTATGTTTGTAATCCAGTAATGTGGGGCCACCATCGGCCTGGATGTAAACATTACTTACATCAATTGTTTACAGTCTATTGACTGGGTAAGTTTTTTATTCAAGCCATATATTTTTCCACTATAGGGTTGCTAGGCGTGTCGTAGCTTCATATGGATATGAATGAAAGCCTGCCATATAGTACACTGTAAGAAAAATCTGTGGTAAAATTCCCATACATGTGTTGGAAGTAATTAACCCATACAAGTATTTAAGTTTTCCAATACACAGTCATGGGAAAAGTGCCACACGTCGGTAGTAATTTTCATGTACTGGGTCGGTATTTTTCCCATGTTTGGATATGGAAAAAATAAAATTTCTCCTTTATGTTAATTGTATTTTTCTTATACTTCGTTGGTATTTTTCCCATACCTGTGTATGGAAAAATTAATATTTGACGGCCATTAAGATTGTGATTTTTATATACTTGATTGGTATTTTTCCCATACCATACAAATAATACTTATTTAGGCACTTTAAAATCTTTTTTACCTATAAGTGCACATAAGGAACACATCACATCAGATAACTTTAAAAGAATTCAGACAACATCAAAAAGGACTTGTGCCCTTTAAATAAATAAAGTGCACTAGGGTAAAAGTACGCTACTATTCAGACACAGCCTATATTTTAATTTAATAAAATAGTTTGGTAGGATACCTAATCTTTTTCGATATTACAAATGATACACCTATTTTACTAAGCTTTAGTCACATGTAGGAAAATGATAGCTCAATCTCTATACAAGATGAAAACAATTTGAATCACAAAATAAACAACTGCCACGTGGTGTTTTGTTCTTATTACAAAGTTAGGTTAAACAAGCGAAATTCCTCCATTTTTCACATCATGAATTATATTCATAAATAATATTAACTTGTTCTTCACTAACTGGTGAGAAAATACAGCAGCAAATATACTCCTTTAACAAAAAAATTAATAATTCGATAACTTTTTTATTTACACTATGTTCTTCTCTAAACAAATATGGCGAACTTCTTCTGAACTTGAAGACAAACGTGTCTCGCTTTCTATTATAGCGCATGCGCACTGAGCTACGAATCGGTGTTTCCCATTCAAGTTGAAATTTTCCCATATAAATGTATGGATACTTTTGGGTGCATTGGACATGTTCGATAGACATATGGGAAAATTCCGATGTCCGTATGGTATATTAAATAGTATGGGAGAAATACAATATTGTTGTACGGAAAATTTATGATTATTTCTTACAGTGTAACACTAAGACACCAATAATTGTTTTTATCGTAAAAATCTAATTAATATATTGTTCTATTTCTTCTCATTTTTGTACACTACTAATAAATATAAATTTTAAAGTTAGTATTATTTTACTTTTTTAAAGCCTATTAAATGGTTTCATTTAATAATTAAAATAAAGTAGAGTAAATAAAACCAATCTGAGATATAATTAATGGTGGTACTATAGCAAACTCGACTGGCGTTATTAGATCTAAACGGGAGTTCAGAATTAAATTTAAGTTGTAGCCGGGTATATTGTGGAGTGACTTCCATATTGAGATTTCTCACTGAATTTTTATTATTTGATTACACCTAAATCTTACCTGTATCCTAAAATTTGTGTGAATAGTTGATATCGCAGATAATAATATGATGCGTAGTGCCGGAAAAATAATAATCAGACATTGTCTTTACTTTTAGTTGAAATTCGACTACTAAACTCAATAAAATTGTACATATTCCATCTTAATTAAGGGTCCCTGGCTCATTTCCTGTCAAGGAAAAAGGATTGATATTGGTACTGAGGCTGCTCCTGTCAAAGCTATGAATTGACTGCTTGGGATTGTTTGTTGCGTCTGTTCAGGTATTTGGTTATTTAGTGTGAACAGATTAAATCAGTGTGTTGAAAAAGTGGACATTTAATACTACTAAATGATAATGGCAATTGAAATTTAAGCCGAAATTTCGATGTTTTATTCAATGTGAAGGAAAGTATCTCCTTATCCTTATGACCACATTTTAATTTTTGCAATAGATGGATTACAATACATTTCACCAACTATGTCAAACATGTCTCAAGTAGATGCAAGCTCTTACAATTTACTGACTAAGTAATTCTTTATTCATATATAGATTGACGATTAGATTTAATTTTATGACAAAAAAACCTTATTTCAATAAATAATATTTGATTATATGTATTCAACAAGAGGGGTTTACTTTCATTCCTGAGACCATACTCACAGCCAGGTCTAAATAACAGCATCTCTCTGCCAAAGATATAGTCCCAGTTTCGAAACCCGGGATGGCCTAAAATCTGGTTTTCAGTAAAATTGTGGCTATCAATGATTTAATTGCTGGGGGGACTGGGTGCTGTGTCTGTTATATATTTAATTTAGCATGTAAGTCATGTGCTGATATCAGCTAGTTATTTTTTTAGCACAAAGTCTTACTACCTGTTCAGGCTACTCACATATGTTATAATTATACTAATGTTTTAGGGATTAGAAAGGTTGAATTTAGATAATGTTTACCCACATCTGCGTGGAGAGAGCAAATTTGGAAAACCACCCTCACTCAGTACACCCGACCAAGAATATAGTCTCAAGCTCTCGTCAACAGTAGTCTAGTCTATTATGAGAGTGACGCCTTAGACCATGCGGCCACCAAAGCAGGCTCAATCGGTGAATAAAGATCACATTAACTATTCTTTTGAATAAAGCACACCCACTTCGGTGGTCGAATGCTATAAAACTTCACTCTCGCAATAGAAAGGAATGCCGAATAAGATGATATTAAAGTTCGAATCCTTTCTGGGTTTACTGAGAGTGTTTATCTTTAAACGCGAGCTCAGTACTCTATGTTTTGAATTATATCTCTCTCATTCCTAGCCCGTTAGTATAAATATGCTGATATCTCGGAAAAATGGAGTGAAAATATAGTAATAATAATAACCAAACTAATTATACTCCTTCTTCTTCTTCTACTACTACTACTACTACTACTACTACTACTACTACTACTACTACTACTAATAATAATAATAATAATAATAATAATACCAGAGGAAGAACATTTATTGGAACCCACCTGCATTCGAACTAAATCTTCTCAAGTGGGTTAAAATCGTCAGTAGTAAAAGCTCTGTAGAGGTGAGAGCATAGTCGAACATGGTTAAAAGACCTCCACACATTTATTCAGTTCAAGCCGTGGCTTGCATTCGGTCATCATGCGTAGCAATCAATCGATACCTCAAGTAATATAGAACACGATAGAAAAATATTAAAGTTCGGCTGTTTTCTTGAATAGATAGACAGAGCTCCACTTAAAGAGCTGGAGCGGTGGACTAACACACAACTTCCACACATCAGTAAAATCATTCCAATGGTTCCAGCAAATCCATGGATTATAACTCTTCTCTTTCATCAATAACCTTTACGCAGTGGTGTTATAAGTAAAGGCAACAGGATTTAAAAAAATACTGATCGGGATAGAGAGGAAAAGGGAGTTGTGAAGAGCGGTTTGGGAGAACTCATAGCACCCGCTTTGATGATCACATGGTCTAAGATGATACTCTTGCAGTAGACTAGACTGTCAATGACCAGAAGATCGAGGTTCAAATCTCCGTCGTGTGTACTTAGGGTGGATTTTCCAAAATGGTTTTACACTTTACTTCCATGAAAATAAGGGTACACTACCTATACATATAGCCTTCTTCATTCTTTAATTATATACCTAAATTACAACATAAGCCTATGCCCCAAATGGATAGTAAGACGCGGGGCAAAGAAAAAATAAATGGTACTTAACTCCGCGTAGACTTTCTCGCTCTATTGTTTAAAAATGGAGATATTTACTCAAAATTCATTATACATGTGAAGCGAAATAATATACACTAGCAAAACAAATCATGAATTGCAATACCTACCGTATGTAAAACTTTTTTGAGTCTCGGCTTTAAATTTTATAATTTTATTTTTAAAGAATTAATATCCTTATGTGTATGTTTGGATCAATAAAAAATATCTATATTAAATCCACAAAGGTCAACACTTTGTATTAAAATTTTGAATTATGGTAAAAATTGTCAACATTTTATTAAGTGTTGCACATCAGGTCATCGCATTGCTATTAAATTCCTCATTTATAAATTTTGACTAGGAAAAAATGTAAATATTGACTATTAATAATAATAAGCACCGCGTCTTACTACCCGTTCGCGTTATACGCTTTTAAGTACTAATTACGCTAATGGATTAGGAATTGGGAAGGTTGAATTAAAGGAAGTGAACCCGCATTTGCGTGGAGGAGAGAGAGGAAAACCATTTAGGAAAAACCACCCCCAGTTCACCCGACAGAGATTCGAACCTCGATCTCCCCGTCCTCAGCAGTGAGCTCAACACGACCAGCGCGTTAGCCAACTACACCACCGAGGCGGGTAATATATTGATTATTGAGTCTAAAACGGAGATAGATCATTGTTGTACAAACATTTCTCCTAAAAGGTTTAAGGAAAAATAACATATTTCTTTTGAGAGATTTACTTATATTTAATTACTCTATGGCATTGGAGAATTATTGCGTTAAAACTTAAGTAGTATCTCTTTACAACTAAAGACTCACAAAATTGTATTAATATATTTACGGATATCTCAGAAACCGTTAGTTATAAAAATATATTTCAAATAAATGTTTATTATTTTTAATATTACTATAATTTTGTAATGATAATTTATTTAGTATCGCCAATAGTTGTAGAGATAAGGAAATTTCCGCTTCTGTAAGGTACCATAAAAGTAATTTTCATGGGAAAATGAAAATAGCTAGCTTATTTATATTCTGAATCAATGCCAAGACACGCATTTTAATCAAAATCGTTATTGCCGATTTTGATTAAATCAATTTTTTCTAGTTTAACTTATTATTATTATTATTTATATTATTATTATTATTATTAATATTATTATTAGCACTGCGTCTTACTACCCGTTCGGGTTATACGCACTTACGCTAATGTATAAATGGTAGGGTGATTGTGAGATGAAATGGAGGACCTACAGTTAAACGTGGAATCCGAACCACGGTGGAGGCCTGGCATTACCCACATTCACAAGATGTCTTGTCAGAGGTGAAGGAAGGGTTTGGTAATCAGATAAATTTGAGCCGGGACCGTGGATTGAACCCCGGACTCTAGCACAGAAGTCCGACACCTTACCCCTAGACCCGCTTTTTCTAAACTACTCTTTATTTTGGGGTTAAAAAGACCCAAAGACATATGGCATTGCAAAGGCCACTTTTTAGGTTCCGGGGGGTCATGAGACGTCGACACCCATCAACATTTAAGGTTGGATTTTTTTTAGGCTCGCAATAATTTACCTTTATTGTTGGAGATTTAAAAAGTATATATATTGGCATATAGCTTGAAATATATTGGTTTTATCAAAATATGTTTGGAATAAAATATGTGTAATATAAATAGATCTATATATTTACAATGAAAAGTAATTCATATCTCAAATAGTTTCGGAGATATGATAGAAAATGATAATTTACACATCAGACCGAAGCCATAAAATTTATTTTGCCGAAATGTTGAGGGTAACCATTTTGTTTGGAATATTTATACATGGTTGGAAATGAAATTTAAACAAAATCGTTAAGGCCGATTTTGAGAAATTCAACATTTTCTCTTTTTGCCCTTCAGTAAACTACCCTTAATGTTAGGGTTAGATATCCAATTCCAAAAATCCCTCAGGGTACCCTATAAAAACCCTGGATACCAAGTTTTAGCCCAATCGGTAAAATAGTTTTAGTTGGAGGTAAAAACAGTCCGACGGATGGAAATTCAAAAACCACTTTTTCGGATTCGGGGGGTCATGAAACGTAGAGATTCATCAAAATCTTGAGCTCGATTTTTTTGACAATCACAACACTTTCTCTACCTATAAGATAGCGAGAAAGTAAAAATATATGCAGTTTGGTGAGACCATTGAATCTGTCCAGAATAAAACAAATTACATAGAGTTATAAAACCGCATTTTATTTAAATACAGTTATCAAAATTTATATATATATATATATTGTTGTATATATATATATATTGTTGTATGTATGTATATATATATATATACATATATATAAATTGTTATCTAATATTATGAGTTTTTCTTTATAAATAGATTAAACAACAATACACTACTTTTAAAAGCTAGATAATGTTGAACAACTGATTAGTATTATGAGCGAACTTTATTGATATTATATAAACTATACTGATTAATTTTATTATTATATAATTAATAATAAAACATAAACCATAAATACGTGGTACTGCCCCGTGTTTCTCACCACCACAGTCAGGGACGGCAGTCAATTTTGGTCAAGGTCAAGTAAGACAAAAATCTAATAGAACAAGAGGAAATGTTCAAACTTCAAATGGCAAAGTTGGATATAATATTGGATCGTAGTTTGAAAATTAAAAAGTTTAAAGACACTTTAAAAAGCATAGAAAATTTGGTTAAAATTTAGCTACTTTGACATCCCACCAACAAATTTTCTATTTACCAACAATATCTAGGCCACTCATTATTACACCATATCCTGGATGATCTAAGAGCTGCTACATAAAAGAAAGTAGGGTCATTGAATTAGCCTACAGCTTACATGTAATGTTGTGAAATATTGGTTGTATTTTTTTTTTTTACAAAATACTCAAAATTACATATGAAAAGAGTAAGTATACAACTATAAGTGGTGTCCAGGATTAATTTTGACCCCGGGCGTGATTGATTTTTGACATCCCCCTTTATAACCAGGGGAAAATAAAAAAGACTATTAAAAAATGAAAATATCTCCCAAACCTAGCAACTACAAATCTCATGTAAACTGGGCGTGATAGGAAAATAATCTAAAAAGAAACTACAAATGATAAACATACTGCAAACATTTCACAGCAAGATTGTACGAAAATAGGATTACAAATAAAACGATAAGTGTACATGTTTTGTAGACAATTTTCTGTTATTTATTTTTTACTTTGACAGAGGCTTTTATATAATGAATGGTTTACGAGATAATTTCAAAAAGGAAAAAAAAATTGGATGCGATTTTCCAAGATGGCGGATGTAAAATAACTTTTTGAAAGGGTCATTATATCCTAGTTTATCCACCACCAAAAACTATACCAATTTGTCAAATTTCCTGTTATTATTAAAAAGTCAGCGTTTGTTATGCTTAGTAACTCTACAAAATTACGCCCAGTCTACATAAGGTTAGTTTGGTGAAGTATAGTTAATTTATAAGAGCTTATCTTATTTTGTAATATATTTTATCAGCATAAATTATTATTTGGATAGAATAATGAAGTAGACCTAATAAAGGTTGAAATAAAGGAAGGAATTTTATACTGTAGCACAGATTATAAAATGAGATTTTGTTTGCACCACTTCTTACTACGCTTTTCAATTATACGTATGTGTTGGGTATTAAGAAGATTGAATTTAGTGTAAGTGTACTTAAATTTGCTTGGGGGGAAGAGTGGAAAACAATTAAGGGTTAAACCTGACTTCACTCAACTGGTATCGAACCTCGATCTCTCCACCCTCACAGTCTAATATATTTCGGAATAGCATGCTAAATTATGCGGCCACCGAAGGGTTTTGATTACATAAATAGGTATAGCAATGAGTAAAGGGGAATTTACAGGAAATGAATTCACTTTAGTGTATAGGTTGAGTGAGTATCATTAGATGAAAACCATATTTATCACACCAGGCATGAATTCGTACCCATATTTTCTCGTCATTGGCAAATCAGAATGGATGGAGATGTAAATTTAGTCCGCATTATTACCGTTAGCGTCGTAGGTGTTATTCTTTAGTTTCAAACGTTAGTTTCAATAATTCGTCTGGAAAAGCTAAACTGTATCATTATATACTTATGACAATATTATTTCGAAACTCATTATTTGATAAAAAAAAAATGAACATTGCTTACACCAATCATTATTGGATCCATCACAACAATTTACACCATTGGGAGGTTACATTTATTTTTCAATGTGGTTATTTTGTTAGTGCTTATAATTTGCGAGTGCTTTGAATATTCGATCACTCGAACTGAAGGGACAAAGGACCTTCAGGGCAAAATCAATATACTAGTTTGATATTTATCTTGTAGTCTAAACTAAATCCACTATGCTACAGCACTTGTATGTTGTTGTACTCAAAGTCACGTCAAACGCTAGCAGATAGCGTTACCTGTTAGCTATGTGGAGGACTACCACTAGGCAGCAGCACCATCTCTAATACTGCTGATGCTACAAGATAGCACCACGAGTCGATCAGAACACCAGGTTAAACAAATGAAAAATTTAGTTAGTTCTTAGAGAAACGTTTGGAGCACTAGCTCTGCGTTTCAATAATATAGGACTAAATGGACGATACGAATGTAATCAATATTAAAGCTGAACAAAGTAAATGAAATGCATTAACTTTGTGTAATTTTAATAATCATGGTAGAGTTCATGGGTGTTGAATTATTACTTATTTATTCGTGTCGTATATTTAATAATATTGAACATTTATATAAATTTGGAAACACATCTAGTAATTTTTGGATTCTTATATTCTATATACATATACATATTAAGGTGTTTTGTCCAGCAATTAGTTTTTTTAATAAATTACCGGTACGTGACTTTCTTACTAATACAAAATATACTAAACATGTTTCTTAAAATAGGTTTCAAGGATCTCTGCTACTATTAATGACAATATATGTATTGTCATGTGTTGTAATTTACCTCAGAAAAACTTTCTGATACAATGAATGATACTTGCTATATGAAAACATTCCCAATCAGCTGAGTCGATGTTGATTTAACACACTAATAATTTTAAATTCATTCCTTTGGAAAAATAATTTACTTTCTCATAACATTTTTACTAAAATTATTCGTTAGTAAGCTCTACTAGAACTTAATTTTAAAAAACTTTTAATTTCTAGCTGTGATTTTGATTATTAACTTTAATGGACGGAGATAAACACTGAGGCTGTCCATTAAATGATAGACAAACAATCATTTACAAAAATTTATACAATTCGTAATAGATTTTGAGATGGTATATATTCAATTTTGAATTTTTAAGCTTAGTATTGTTTCTTTATTAGGTCATGATACTGATTATTTTTTAATACGTTATACTGAAAGCAATTTTTGACTAAATTATTATGATAAATTATATAATTTTAACTCCCTCAATTTTCTGGAGAGTGGCCTGAATACTAACAGTTAAAAAACTTTATTTAAAACAATTGTCTTGTTATGCCTAGGAAGGGGGGAAGTCGTTATTAATTTTTAACGTTACTCCATGAAATTAATTTCTATTTTTTAATTTTTTATTGGTTGTGTTTGCTTCTACGATTGTAAATGTAATGAAAGTAAAGGGGAAGAATCCAAATTCTCATTCTGTTACTAAAATTAGGTATACCTTAATATTCATGACATTTGAAATTAAATTCAGAACCAAACAGAGAATCCAATTATATTTATTAGTACAATCAATAGATTAGTAAGATTCATTTGGGAATGTTTTCAAAATGCAAAGTTTAATAAACGTTGTTTTTTCGGGTCGATTCTTAAAAAAAAGTTAATTTATAAAGCTTATCTACTATAGAACGGGATAAGCAAACTTATAGAAAAAAAAATCAGACCTTAATCATTGCGTTTCGTTATGAACGGTTGTATTTTTACTATTAATTGTGTAGTGTTAGCTAAACCCTACTCGTTATTAGTTATGTGTTAGGAAAATATGTATATCCAGCTTGTTAGCAGTGTTTGAACCCGTTTCTGTGGCTGAATGGTCTATGGCGATACTCTCGCAATAGACAAGACTGTCGAAGACACTAGACGGCCGGGGAGATTAGGGTTGGACCCTGGTTGAGTGCACTGAATGTGGTTTTCCCTAAATGGCTTATCACTTTTCCTCCACACAAATGTGGGTGCACTTCTTCTAAATTAAGTACTCCTAACCCCTAACATATTTGTGTAGTGAGTACATAGGTGTATAACATGAAAGACGGTGATAACATGTTGGTGCTAAAGAAACAAAGGATAAAACATAATTCCAGGGGATGGTGGATTACACCTCCACCCTGCATCTGGAATAATATAAAATATTGCAGCTTATACATTAATGATGGAATAAATAGCCAAACCATTAAATTTGTTAGTTATAGTTATCACCGCATTATTCCTTGAATACCGTACGCCCATCACAGATTCTGCCTTAAAATAAGTGAAAAATGTCCCTGGGTATGGGAATACTTCTGAAATCTCACTGGTTTCAGCATTAGCATACTAAGCCAAATTTTCCGGGTTATATTCACGTAACCAGGTGTCATTTTTCAATACAAAGTATATATAACTTAATGATGAAAATAGTTTTTGAATAATAGGTAAAGCTACCATCTTCCTATCCCCACCTCCTCCTAAATGACCTTGCCAATAACCCTTTCAACTAATCTCTAATGTGCAGACAAGTAAGTGTTTAAAACTAAAATTCTACAGTTATTAGACTACTAATTTTTGATACCAAGTATTTGTTTTAAATATATGATTTTTCTATTAATACTAAAATACTTTTGGTCTAGGTATTTATTTAATAATTTTATTTTGACAGTGAATATTTGATTTATATATTTTTGAATAAAAATTACATATTTGATTCAATAATTGTTCATTTTTTACAATTCCTCTTTTTATTATTTAAAATTATTTTTATATTTAAAATTTATTATTAATTACCATTAACAGATTTATTCTTAGAGTAACCTGATGAAAACCATCCCCCAGAAAAAAACCCCTCCCCCCAATATCCAAATACAGCCACTGAATCAACTCCTGCCTGATAATGACATGCATTCTAGAGAAACAATAAATAATTCTGCAAATATTGTCACTTATTAATGCTCTATTTTTTAACATCAAATTTTAAAATAGTTAAATCAAGTTTAAAGATAAGGTAAAATCAAACTAATTGAGTCTGTCAAATAAAAGTCTATTTATAGACAGCGTAATAAATTTTTTGATTTTGTGTCAAAGGAATTAATTTACAAACAATCCTTTATAACTGAATGTAGCCTAGTTTAGTAATTTTTTATGTTGCTTTTCGCTATCCGTTTGGATATACGCATATAATATGTGGTAGGGACTATAAAGGTATATTTTAGAGGAAATATATTTTATTTACTTATAAAAAAATCTGGGAACTGTTTCGGAAAAAGTACCTTAGAGTACCCAGACCTTTATAAAATCCTGACCACCCCATCACTAAAATTAATGATCTTGACAGAGAGACTAGCCACCAACCGACTATGTTTTAGTCTAAGGATGTTACAAAGTTATTTAAATACAAACTTTTACTTGATATTGTTTTAAAATTAGTCTTAGCTTAACTTGGTTTAATATGGGCATAATATTGTAGAGGTTTGTTTGAGAAAAGAAAAAGATTAAAATAACTAGCACAAATAAAACTTTAATAATATGTTTTTGCTCTTAAGTTCACAAGCCACATTTAACATTTCATTACTACGTGTCTTATTGTTAATAAAGTTAAGCCTTATGTTTATAAACTTATTTCATTTCCTAAAATATAATTATTATTATATGGCTTCTTCAAAATGTTTGGGCTAATTATTTACGAGAAATAGCATTTTGGTTTGAACAGAAAAATTAATTTAAATTTGATATTATTAATTGATCATAATTATTTCTGAAACATAGGAATTATAATCAAGCCGTTTATGAACTATATAACTGACAGCACATATTTAGTTAATAGTTGAATATTTGACATTAATATAAATATTTTTGGACATTTGCCAATTGATTTAAATAATAAAAAGCTAATACATATTTTATAATTTTCGGGAAAGACGCATTTTCGTGTTAGAAATTTTCTATTATTTAAAGTATTGTGGCTGCTTTAATTATATAGGGAAAAAAATATCATCAAACACAAACAATGACTAAAATCCTGTATATCTTTTAGGCGGTAAATAAATTCACAAATATTAAGAGATTTATCAATAGTAGCTACTAACTTATCTTTTGTTATTAAGAACTCAAAATTTCATCACCACGCCTAAAAAAGTAGTCTACGCCACCTATTCCTATCTTGAGCGAGTTCTATCCGGTCCACCTCATTACACCCCATCTCTTTCAGGTACATTCTAATGTCATCCTCCCATTTGCATCTAGGTCTTCCAGTCAGTACACTGAACAGGGTTTTATAATCTTCCATTGATGCTGGAATGTCCTGCCCATCGTAATCTACGGGTTTTGATTACCTTAACAATGTATTGTGATGAATATAGGGTATGTAATTCATCATAATGTAACCTCTCTAACGCATCTTCATACCTTTTTGGACCAAATATCTTCATAATCACCTTGATTTATAACACCCTTAATTTATTTTTGTCATGCAAGGTAAGACACAATGTTTCAAATCAATAGAGAACAAGCAATTAAAATATTGTTTTGTATATTCTGAGTTCCACAAACCATGAAAGCAGGCGAAACATTAACAACTTACTGACCGAGTAGTAAACATGCTCTTCCCGACTGTATTATATTCCCAATTTCCTCTCTAATATCGTATTTACTAATTATAATTGTTCCTAAAAATTTAAACTCTTTAAAGAAATCAAGCTTTTTTTTTTTGCTCGCAGGAATCTCTAAATGATCATTCTCAAACTGTGTTAACTGTGTGAATATTAACTTAATCTTTTCAGCCTACACTTATAAACATATTTCATTACAAACCTATAGTAAGATTTTTTTATTTTTCAACAGCTTTCTACCTACTACACAACAAAACTAAATCTTTTGCATATACCAAAAACTGCTTTGTACCGTTTAATAACAACCCTTCCCTCCTCTCTTGCATTACCCTAATAGCATATTCTAAAGATAGATTAAAAAGCTATTGGGAAAGTGGATCTCCTTGTTTCAATCCATTATCTATTTTAAAAGCCTCTGATAAGTGACATCCAGCCCATACCCTGACACGCGTATCAGTAACATACATCGATAAGCTTGAACAATTTTTTGAGTATCCCAAACTTAACTAAAATTTCATATAAGTTGTTTCCTTTAACGGAATAATAGGCCTTTTAAAATTTATGATTGGTTGATGTATAATTCAATGAATAATTGTATGGTCTATCATTTTAAAACGTTAAAAACATACCTATTTCGAAATTAGAAGATAAAAATATACTTTCCTTTTAGAATATATTTTCTTTTGTTTTTTGACGATCACTTTTTAAAAGTATATCATATTAATATCTTCAAATTTGTAAACTACCTAACGTCATAATTTTAACTCATATAGTGGTATGTAAAAATGCAAATAAAAATATGTAGTTTCCCATTTATTACTAGTTTTTACATTTAATACTTGGTCAGGCTATACACAAATTATAATAGTTCAAGAACACGAGAAGATGAAAGTATATTTTAGGGCCATTCATAAGCTTTCTCCTAAAGATAGTCTGAATATTTTCAATGCGGACGATCCCCAACCCCTTTCCTAATATAATCTTTGAGGACAAGCATTTGATTCCAAGCATTAGGGTTAGTGCATAACATGTCAGTCAAACTAACAGGTACTAACTACAGGTGATTTTTAATTTTTAGAACCAACCATATTATAGTTGTCATTGTTAATTTTTCATAAAGAGAAAGTATTGAGACTTTAAAAATGTATGACCTCGATGTTATGATGAATTTTTACATTTTATGTGACCCCAAATATAAAGATGTGGGTTATATAATTCTGCATGTCTGCCTTGTCATCTGTCTGTCTTTACCTGGGCCTAGTTCTGAGATTGTTCTATGGATTTTGTTCAAAATTGATATTCAGATATTATATGGCTATTAAGCCAGAGGTTTTTGTATACTTTTATCCTAGACATTAAATTAAAGAATGTTTACAGTAGGTGATTTTAGAAAACTTGAAAATTTAAAAAATGCGTTTATTATTTTGTTACAAATACATATATGGTGAGTGTTTTGATATTATAAATAAAATGTTAAACATTTTTGAGGGGTAAAATTTTCTTTAATGGGAGTTTACTGATAACTGTTTTTTAATTTTAAATATTTTAAAAGTGGCTATAATGATTGGGCTAAAAATATGTATCTGGAAGGATTCTTACAACATAATTTTTGTTAAATATATTTTTCTCTTAAGAAATTGATTTAATAAGATTAGAAAAATTTCAAATTATTTGAGAACATTATTTTTATTTTGTTAAATATTGGTATCTGGAGACTATAAACTGATAAATAATAATTTAGGTTTTCTTAAAAATAAATTAAGGGGTTATGACACATTTGAGAAAATTTTAAACTCTTTGAAAAATACCTTAAGCCTTAGCTTCAAAATATGTACATCCTAATCAGGAATATATTTTCATTTATATATGAAAACAGATTTTATATTTTTATAAATATTAATAATTTGAGCTTGGTTAACGAATAACTGATGTTGGAAAAAATGATTATTTTTAAATGGTTTGAATAATTTTGTTTAAAGCTCTTATATAAAGAGTACTATTTATTATTATTATTATTATTATTATTATTAGTAGTAGTAGTAGTAGTAGTAGTAGTAGTAGTAGTATGAAGGTGATACTTCCTTCGGTGGCCGTATGGTCCAAGGCATCACATTTGCTATACACTAGACTGCAGATGACAGGGATATCAGGGTTCTAATCCATGTCGGGTGTACTGAGGGTGTTTTTTTCCCCTAAATGGTTGTCCAATCTCAAATATGCGTACACTTCCTATAATTTGAACTCTACTCATGTATAAGGCATTAGCATCGTTAGTACATATACGTATAACCCGAATGCTTTGTGAGACACGGTGCTAAAAATAAAAAAAATAAAAATGATAAGTTTCTTTTCTGAGGAAAAATTACTCAAGGGTAATTTTCTTTAAATATCTTTATAAAATGTTGTTCCAAGTTAAGATAAACATTACGAGAAAATGTGTATGATGTTGTCACGCCATTTATTTATTCATCCAATCAGTGAATAGCCTATATTTTAAAACAAGTTTAATTATTTTGAATATTTTCTTTGTACATCATATTACTTTCGATCCGGGCCAACAAACACATTTAATTTTGAGTTAATTGGATAAGGATGAGCAAGAAATAAAGTCAAAATGTTTCTGCATTTGCGAGGAAACAATTAAACTATGTAAGAACCCCCCCTCCCACTCCCCCCCGCCCCGTGTTTACAACTCTCCCCATCACTCCATCTCTAGCAAACCAGTCTGTTAGATATTGCCGTTTAGTTCAGATAAACACAGCTATGTGTTTTGTTACTACTCACAGGGCCTGTATTTATAATATTAAATGGTGTAGTTACAAGATAATACTAAGGATCGATGTCAGTGTACTGTACCTCTTAAGAAAACATGGATGTGGTTTTGTAACTTTTTGGAATTTGATTTATAGCAACACGTATATTGGTTGACTACGATCTTTATAAGAGAGTTAAATTTATTAAAAATGCCTAAATCAATTTTGAAAACAATATATTTTTTTAATATTGTCGGTAAAGCATCATTAGTCAATATTTTTGCCCATTTATAATCATAGGGTGTTTGCCATAGATATACAAATGAATAAATGTTAGTAGTATAAAAAACAAGGTGAGACAAACATTTAATTTCCGGAAGAGAGTACTTGCCAATAATAACGGGATCATGATAAAAATTAACGTTTACGTAACATAAAGTAATTATTTTTCTCGTTTTTTAAGAGGGATGTCATCACGATGCACTTTATTTAATGTTAAGATGGTGTTCACTTTACCTAAGAGTAAACCAAGGGAGGATTTTAACGTTGCGTAAAGTCAAGTGAGGTGTAGGCCTACCACGCATTCCTGCCAAACACGTTAAGAGCAACGTCGACACGGCTATTTAGTACTTCTTTTGTTTATCTCTTTCCATTGGTTCAAAATCATTTTCTGAGTTTTTCTTGAGTTTTTACTTTACTCTGCGTAAATTATAATCATACACTATTCTATATATTTTTTACATTAATGTTAACATTAAGTCAGTGGTTTCCAACTCTTATATGGTTTTACCTCAAATTTTGTATTTTAGGCCATCGTGACCCCTTGATAAATATATTTAAATTATTATTTTCATTGAATCATACTACCCATCTGGGTTAGCCATTTTAGTTGCAATTATTGGGAAGGTAGAATTAGGAGGAAATATACCCATATTTTAGTGGAGGACGAAGGAGGAAACAGTTTAGGAAAACCAACCCTAAAACACCCTGGTTGTAGTTAGAATCTTGACCTCATAACCGAACTTAACGTTAAGACCGCTTGCTTAATTTAATTACTATAAATTAATTTTATAGTGACAAAATGAATGCGAATAAGTTGCCGCAAAGTAGAATCAACGAAATCAGTGAGCATTTTGGAAGTTATGCTAGTAGCAGCTCTAGTCGCCTCAATACGATAATGCTACAGAAAGCTAAGTCACTAAACAACTGTTGGTGTTGAGTAATCAAAAGGAAATTAAACAGTATGTAGCCTGACAGTTTTTATTATTTTAACCGACACAATTTTTACTAGATTTCCTATACTCATTATTATCACTTCAAAAATTAAAAATTAAGCAATAACCTCTAAAAGCATTGCAATCCCACCCGAAACATGCCGCGACACTAATGAGGGTTGCGAACCCAAATTTGGAAACCACAGAACACAGTGAAGGCTTACAATAACCTTCCGCTGATTGTGATACAGGCGTAAGAAACACTCATAAACATAATTTGATATTTTTGAGAGAATTCTAGACGAGCTCCCATGTAGTTTTATTTTGAAATATAATTTTCAAAATTTTGATAATTTACTTAAAATTGATACAAATATTATTATAAAAATAAACTTTTAAAATTTCAAATCTTTTCTAAAGTATGTTATGTAGTAATAATCTTATTGAACTTTAATAATCTTATTGAACTTTTATAGTGGGCATGTGTAGAATCTAAAAGTAGGTCTAATTATTAAAATAACTATGTTAAAGTTTTTAAATATCTATTCTAGCAATTTTATTAATCTTTAATACACTTATAATATATTTATTCTTAAAGTACAGAAGTTTAAATGTGAAATATAAGTACTGTTAAAATATTTTTCAATTTTTTTTTGAGTTTTTTTATACTGCAGCATTTTTGCTGGTTAAATATCCTAGTTTCTCACACCCCACCATAAAGTTGTTTTAAAATGACCGTAATGCTAGCGAAAATAATGCTGGTTAAAACCAATTACCTGGACATACCTATATACACAGTCCTATTTTTTATGTGGAACTTTATATTACTGGTATAAAAGTTTCTAGGCCTATTTTCATGTATTCATACTTCAAGTCATGTGCTCTGCAGCTGTCACAGTTTAAATAAATATATTGTCAATATCTATAAGATAACACTAACAATAATTTTTGAAAGACATCTTAATAGTTTGCTAAGGAACATTAAAGTTTATTTATAAAATAAAATTCCGTTTTTAGTGAAGATAGGTTGTAAAAATTGTATTAATTTAACGTGAAAGACATAAATGTGTATTATAATATAATATATATGTACTAGATTTGATTGATATTTGAAGAGATTGGTAATAATAATAACAAGTTATTATACATTATAACAAGGAATATCTTTAAATTATAACAAATATCTAAAAAATTCTGTACATTTTAGAAATGTAGACTTTTGAGTCAAATTATACTTAAACTATATTTTTGAAAACAAAGGATGATATGATCATGAATATATTTTGTATTTCTGTATTATGTTGAGAATAAACAGAGACAGCTATAGAATTTGAGAAGATATAAAGAATATATGAAAATTGAATTTCTTTCTTATCTGTAATTCCCTGTTACTTGGTTACCGTTCAAATGCTGCAACGTAATTTATACATGTTTCGATGCTACGACGGCATCATCCTCAGGTCAGATGAAAAAGAATAAACACACCAAATGAAATCATGGTTAAAACACAATGCGTTAGCCAATGTGGTATAACATGCAAAATTTGTGAAAGTTAATAATATCGAGAATTGATAATGATGAAATAACATATCTACTAGATTTTAAAGCTATGTAGTTGAGTATTCCATGTTGTTTGATAAAGGAAACTGATATGAGAATTAAAATTAACGTGTATATATAATCATTCTGGAAAATATACTAAGAAGTCAAAGATATTATATTTAGATAAATATAAATATATATATATATATATTTATAATATCTTTTATTCTTAGTATATTTTATTTTGTAAACTAACAATAATATTAATAATTTATTAATGTTAACGACCGAAATATATTTTTGTATTTTTTAAAAGTTTCATACCACCTCATTCCTACTATAGAAAGTTAGATCTCTTATTGGATACCTTCATAAAAGGGGTTGTTTTTCCTAACGGTTTTGATGTTCTCCCCACCTCTACTTGACTACTCGAAATCAAACTTCTAAACATCACGGTCGTAACCGTTTCATTCCGGTAATGTTAGCAGGGTATTATCAATATATTATTACACAGTAAATACATCCTAAATTACAGATATAGAGTTTCATAGGAGGTAAGAACGATTTTACGAGTATTTTCAACAAGTGTAATGACCCGCTTCAGTGGCCTAATGGTATAAGTTAGGGATGTATGTGCAAAATTAATTAAAGGAGGGACAAAAAAAATATTGGTGTGTGACTTATATTTTATAAAATTTCTTCAAAATTAATAAAAATATGATAAACACACATTATAGTCTGACATGAATAGGTTAAAAATACATGTATAATGTATAGGCTGACGATCATAAATGCCTTCGTGATTCAGAAAAAGTATGCTATATGTTGGGGGGTGAGAAGAGTGAAACTGTAAATGAGCTTCCAACATTGTTTCATCATCTGGTTTAAACTCTGAGGAGGTGATTCTCAAGAAAGAATCACAGATGTTCATCAGTAATTCGGTTCTTAAGATTAATTTTCCTAAGTTTCATGGATAGTGACATGTTTTTATAAAAATCCAGTTTTGTTGTGTTTAAAAACGCCTACTTTACAACGAAACACATTTAAATTATTTATCCCACTGGCCGTATCGAACACAACGCTGGCCGTATTGGGCTCACAGGGAAAAGTTTGATCCTCCTTGGTTAAAGGCGTAACTCTCGTGTTAGTCTGGCCTCCTGATGACGGGGATTTACGGGCTTGAATCACGGTTAGATATACTAAGGGTGTATTTTTCCCAAATTAATCCCCTCTTTCCTACTATGCAAATGCTGGTTGATCACCTCTAAATTGCTTCCTTCTTCATCCCTAACACATTAGAATAATTATCATACATGCATATAACCTGAACAAGTAGTAAGATGCCATGATTAAAAGCAAATGATAAGGAACTCCACATGGACTTTCTCCATCTCTTATTTAAAAATGGATATATTTACTTGAAACTCGTAATATACGTGAAACGAAATAATAAACACTCGCAAACCCAAGAAAAAATTGCGTTGTTCTTGGGTTAAAGATGTTTTGACTCCCTGACTTAAATTTTGTGTTTTACTTTTTAAATAATTAAAGTCCTTATTTGTATATTTGGCCAAAAAAATATCGATATTGGGTCTACAAGGGTCAATACTTCGTAATAAAATTACGATTTACAGTTAGAATTTTTTACATTTTATTAGGCGTTGCACATCTTATGGTTATCGCATTTTTATTAAATGCCTAGTTTATAAACTTACACCAATAATAAAGGTAAATATTTACCTATTGAGTCTAAAATGAAACCGATAGATCATAGCTGTACAAACATTTTCCCTAAGAGGTTAAAGAAAAAAATAACATAATTTTTTGGGAGACTTACTTATCTACTTACTTTATGTAATTAGAGAATTGTGGCGTTAAAATTTATGTAGTATATCTGTACAACTAAAGCTCACAAAATTGTATTAATATCTTTGCAAATGTCTCCGAAACTATTGGTTTTATAAAGACATATTTCATATAAAACATTTTTATCTCTAATAGTATTACACTTTTGCAATGATAATTTATTTAGTATCGTAACTGGTTGAGGAAGTAAGGAAATTATACTTCAGTAAAGTACCCTAAAGGTCATTTACATAGGAATATGAAAATAGCAATTTTGTTTATAATCTTAATCAACTCCCAGACACAAATATTAATCAAAATCATTAGAGTCGATTTTGATGAAATAATTTTTTTTCTCTTTCTTCCAGCCCTTTATTAAACTATTCTTAATTTTAGGGATAAACAGACACACACACAGATGGCATTGCAAAAATCACTTTTTAGGGTTGGGG
>CABFVZ010004240.1:39886-53603 GCA_902151445.1 Timema monikensis
AAATAGTATGTTATAAACAAACACTCTAGCTTAATTGTACAAATAAAATAAATAAATCCATTAATAATTTTTGTTTTCCCATTTAAAATGCATTGAAATGGAAACATTTTAATGAAAATATTTCAATAAATATTTTTAGCATGGTTTGAAAATTCCATAAGAATTATGAAAAATGCCCAGATATGTTAGTAAAATAAATAAAAAACAACAAGGTTGAATTATTAAATATATTTTGTTCTAAATTCTTTTGTTTAGAACCGTGCATTTATGGGTAGGCAGGGCCTTAAAAGTAAATCATTAACATTGGAGACAGCTTGCTGCTTTCTACGTTCTTGATCTGTTAAAAGATCACAAGTCACTTCACTTGATACACACAAGCGAAAACGTGGAAATGATAAAACAAAAAGAGCACGAATCGTATTGCTAAGCTAGCTTGATACTACACTGAAATATGTTTTAGGGAAAATTGAAAATTTGTGTGTCATTTTGCTCTAAATTTAAATATAATATGACATTTTAGATGTTAATTGAAAAATTTACGTACATCTACTTTGTACCGAAATTAGTTTCATTGGATGGATATACTAATTCTACACTGAATCCATGTAAAGCACAAAATTACCCATGTTGAACCCATTTGACCTTTGAATTCGAAATAAAGTTTGGCATCTACTTATATCGTTTTCCACATCCTATGTGTGATTGATCTATTATGGATGTCTGCTTATTAACAGAAAATGTCAATGGATTTATTTATATATATATATATATACGTAATTATATGGCTGGCGTACTATTTTCATTCAGTTCGTGAGCTCACCAATGTACAATACAGTATTGACTTAATTGAATCTAAGAATATATAGAACCTTTTTCATCACTTTTATTTGCATTCAGTGATTTATATATATATATATATATTATCACCACGTCTTATTACCAGTTCAGGTTATACGCATGCATGTATGATAATTGCTCTAATGTGGTTAGGATGAGGAAGGAAGAATTTTAGAGGTATTCTATTAACATTTGCTTGGAAGTGGAGTGGGAAACCATTTAGGGAAAATCACCCTCAGTGGATCCTTTAGGGAACCGAACTCTTATCTCCCCATCAGAATCAGGTGAAATTAACACGAAATTGATGCTTTAGACCATTCGGCCTCTAAAGTGGGTAAGGAATATAGTTATTTTTTTATTTTAAAATAAAACTGGTTTAATTATGCTTTTTATTAAATAGTAGAGCAATATTTAATTGGTCTATATTCCACTGTTTTCTAATTATAGTAAATAAAACCACCACTACATTGTGCCACCTAGTTTTAACTGTATTACCCACATTAGGTAGGTTTTATCCGTGCGGTAAGACGGGATCTTAATAATATCTACTTGAGCGGACCAAACGATGTTCAAGACAAGCGGAGATTTGAACTTGCTGACTAGGCTATCGAAACAAAGCCTCATAAATGGGTGGAAAGTTTTGATTAGATACAAGTGACATAAATAACCACACACGTAAAGAGCACAACCTAAAGTGCAGGAAATATTAACTCATAAAATGTTAAAAGCTTATAGCTATCAAGATTTAAAAAAAAAACAGTCACCAGAAGTTTTATAAATGAGTCCAGCGTCTTAATAAAAATAAGATTTTAGTTGATGGACGCTGGTGTGGTAGTTATATTGTTCTCTAACTTGTTATTTTTAATGGTGGGCATGTGGTCTAAGCGTCTGGTTTGCCACTGACAAGGAGATCATGGTTCAAATCCTATACAAGCATACTTAGCGTGTTCTTATGAAATAGTTTTTCAATCTCTTTCTCTTTCACTCAGAGGATATGCGTGTATTTCATTTAAATTTTACCTCTTCGTCCCTACCATATTATCATGATTAATATACATGATTATAACCCAAAAGTAAATTAAACTGCGTCGAGTAACCAAGAATCTAGCCCAGAATAATACCTTTTCAAACTAACAATGAAAATTAATATAAATTATATCGTTCCTTATAAAATGGATGGGATGATATTAATGAAAGTTGTAATGCCCTGATATTTTCAAAGATTAATAAACCTAAGATTATAGATTATCCAGCAATGCCACGTATGGCCTTTTCATATTTTCCCCGTTCTTTTCCAATAGGTTACTGTTGGTCAACTACTCTCAAAATTGTATCGTGCACTAGCCCATTCCATATATGAATACCAGCATCGCCTGTGTTGGCGGGTTTGAGCCCAGTACAAATCATCCATCAATGTAACGATGCATTTTTCTGCTCCCCCAAAAATTTATATAAACAAATATATATAGATATTACTGCTAAGCCAGTAAACCTACTGTGTCAATATTTTTATATTGACGTAGGCTTAAGACAATTTATGATCAGACTGTGTTTGGTCAGTATGGGCATAGTGGTATTTGGTTAAAGACTAGGCCTAGTAAGGAAAATATAATTTTAAAGCAAGCTAATTTTACATAAATCTAGACCATGGAATAATATATACATACTTTTGTCTGTATGTTTAATATGAAAATTTACAAAGAAAATTTCAAAAATTTCCGCACCATTCAGGCCAAGGCTCCAGAAAATCTTTACATTTTGGTCACCATTTATTTCTAGAATTACACCTTGATTAAGACTCAGATACCAAAAAACCAACCAAATTTTCTGGGTTTTCTCTAATATTCAAGCATTTAGTTAATAATAATACTTTTAAAATAATAAAATAATATATATTTAAGTTATTTTTAAGAACGAATCTCACTCACTACTTCTTAGGTAAGACCCGCTTCAGTGACCGAATGGTCTAGGACGTAATTCTCGTATAAGACTGGTTTGCTGATGAAGGGGAGAACGGATTTCAAATGCCGGTTGGGTATGGTAACGGTGGTTTTCCCTAAATAGTTTCCTATTCTCCTTCCAAGAAAATGCGAGTATATTAGCACTAAAATGCTTCCTTACTCATCCCTAACCTATTAGCCTAGCTATAATATATTACTCCAGGATATAGAGGGATTTAATCAGAATTTAAGTTAAATTTGTTTTGACAACCATTTTCTATATAAAAAAGGGGCTGATTCCAAAAATACCAGTCTTATTATACTCACTTAAGACAAAATTGCAATTTCAGCCTATTTTCACCCCATTTGGTAACAATCAGTGTTTTTTATTTTGAAAAAACCTTTTTATTTCGAAAGGTATTTTGTAAAATATCAATCTAAAGCTCTTTGCCTGCCTGTTGCTCAGCATTCTTAACGCTATTCACATAACTGTCACAGACAAAGTGTATTTCAAATATCTGCTACTTTCACAAAATTGTAAGGCAAGTTGGTGGGTAATGACTGAATTATAAACATGGCATCATAATGAACTGTATTAACTACTGTCAGATATGTGTGTAATCAAATCTGCCCGGGTCTTGGAGAGTCAGTACTTAGGTGTATTATTCACTGTTACGCAACTGCTGGCCAAGGACAGAGGAACTGGGGCAAGGGGAAAAGAATACACCTTCTCAAGCTCAATATTTCTGGTACAAGTAGGATAAACCAATCTGCCCATCAAGTTTCGTGTTGTCTTAAGCTAAATAAACTTTTCTCCCCTTATCTCAGATTTTGCTCTTGATAGCTTATATTTTCTTTTCAGTGGTCTCTTTATTTTTATATTTTAGCATCACGTCTTACTACCCATTCAGGTTATACGCTTCAGGACTAATTACGCTAATGGGTTAGGAATTGGTAAGGTTGAATTTAGAGGAAGTGAACCCGCATTTGCGTGGAGTTAGAGTGGTAAACAATTTAGAAGAAACCACCCCCAGTTCACCCGATCGAGATTTGAAGCTAAATCTCCCCGTCCTTGGCAGTCTAGCTCAACATGAAACCAGTGCGTTAGCTTACCACGCCACCAAGGGGGTTAACACTGGTCTCAAAAACCTTGTAGGATCATCTAAGTATTCCTTGAATAACTCGTCTTTCCACTTCTTTCCTAAAACAAAGAGATTTATTATGTAATATTTTACATTATTTGGCATTTTCCTAACATCAGGTATACAGCAAGGATTTGTATCTTCCAGCAGGAATATAACAAAAAGATTCATAGTTGTATCAATCATCTGGGAAATGTTCTCTAATCTTTGTGCAATTTACTCACTTAAAAGCTGTGTGTTTTATGGCTTAGATTTGTATACTTTTTTATTCGGACTTTTTCAAACATATGCCTATGTTTCTTCCAGCTTGTCTATCCAATGCTTGGTTTCTCCTTGACCTTGAAATAAGTTATTCCAGTTTGTCGTGAAGCTGCTTCATCATTTATTGTACCAGTACTCTCTAGGGCTAGATCCACTGGCTGTCTGGCAAAGCCATTGGATGACAACCTCACCGATAAAGCGCCTTTTAAAAGTTGTTGCTTCAGGCCAGGATGGGTAGTATCCTTGTTCAAGAATCTTGAGATAATAAAAGCACATGTAAATGTAACACACATAATTTTTAAATTAATAAAATTTAACGTGCGAATTTGTTCACACAGGTATAGTTTAATATAAATCATGAAAAATTTAGATTTTAACGTTAAATTCAAAATAACCCTCCCAAACGACCACAGGTAACTCCGTTTTGACTTAAATCTGTGTTCTACATGCAAAGCGCTTTAATTTTATATACTGCACAATAACATTATGGAGTAAATATTTTTGTTAATAAAGAAAAATATATTATGATCAAATGGGGTCAAAATAGGCAAAAATTGCAATTTTGTCTTAAGTGGGTGGAATAAGACTGGTATTTTTGGGATAAAAAACTTTTATCTTTCATAGAAAATTGTTGTAAAAACAAATTTACCTAAAATTATGATTAAAGCCCACTATCTCTTATACTATATACATAAAGCCTGAATATGTGTTAAGACGACGTGATAATATATATATATATATATATATATATATATATAAAGAAATACTTACTAGGACTACACGCACACATACTAATTATGTTAATGTGTAAGAAATGAGGAAAGTAGAATATATAAGAAATGTACTCGCCTTTGCCTGAAGGTAGTTAAAGTAACCATTTATATAAAAAAAATATCCTTAGTACTCCCATCCAGGATTCGAACCCCAATCTCCTCGTCACAAGAAATCAATCCTATGGCTAAGGTAACGTCTTAGACCATGCAATCACATATATAAGCCATATTTAAATGTTTACAATATTTATATGTGTAATACCTCTAATCCTGCAATAAATCTAATTATCGTCATAAACGTAACATTATAGTAACTTTACCTGCATCGGTGGTATTATGGGATAGCCCTTCATTCTAATGCTAGAGAGGATTGCTGGGGATGGGGAGGTCAGGGATAGAATGATTATTAAGTCCATTGATTGTGGTTTTACCTAACACGATATCCACTTTCTCTCCACGCAAACACGGGTACTTTTCACTAATATTCAACATTCCTTATCCCTACTACATGTGTGTAATTAATATATGATCACAACCTAAATGGTTACAAAGATATGGTTGAAAAAGTAGATATATATTAACGTTCAAAATAGCTTTGCATAATATTATTTTCTTGGAACAAAACATCGAATGTTTCTATAGCTATAGAATCCTTAAATAAAGATTTCATCTTGCCATGTAGCCAAAATAACGATATGCAGAACATGCTACGTAATCCTTGCAACCGTTCTATAAGCTTTCTCTCTGTTGTACAGTAATAATTCTCTGCGCCCTGTAGTCAGCAGATGGTCCCTACACAACTTGTAGCTTTGTATTGTATGTTACAGTCTCACTGTTGCTTTGCTAAAATTTATCACCACCATACTTGGCAGCCTACTGTTCTGCTCTTTGCAGCAATACCATTTATTTGGAGCCATTTCTCTAGCGTTCTACATTTCTTAATGAAATGATTCAATAAAAACAATCCTTATTTTATTTTACACTTATTAAAAGTAAGTTGAATTAAAAAATTGGTGAATATCTTATATTAAATAAAAAATATTCTGAGTTTTATTAATGACTGTACCCAATCCTAAAAAATATATAATCGATTTCTCAGCTTTCCCTTGAAAAATGAGTAAACTTAATGTTTTCTGTCCAGTCTAGCGATGGAATGTTTATTGTTTCTTTTAAAAGAAAGCTAAGAGTTAAATTGACCGCAAATAAAATATTGCTTTACTCTGGTAGGGGGAGGAGAGGACCTTTGAGAGAAACTGTAGAAATGCTCACAAAAATGCTTATCTAGCTATAGGATCTGACATAAAATGTTTAATCTAAAAAAAATACTTAAGAGAGAGATATAGTGGATTTAATTAATAACACTCTGGTGAAATACAAAAATGGGAACTACAATAAATTAATAATTTTAACGAGTTCCATTCATAAATTTTATTTTGTTGAAAATTCATAAATTAAATTTAATATTTGAAACTATCATCTTATATTTATATCATAAGAGACATATTAGTGAATTTAAGTAAGTTAAACACGTTGTTTTAATATTAAAACAATGTATTAAATTATTACAATTGTTTTATATTCCTATACATATTGAATTTTAGTTCCATTAATTAGTTTTTGAGGCATCTAGTTCAAAAAAACAGCCTTTTCCAAAGATATTAAAACAACTAATTGGTGACAGATTCTCAATCATTTGTTATTTTTATACATTTATTAAGCAATATCATGTTCCACTATGACACTTAATCCATGTAAAAATAAATGTTAAATGATAGGTGTGTTTAATAAGCCATTCCTTGTCCATTTTGTTGCAAAAGCAGCCTTATTCACCATAAATTTTTTGATACAAACTAGTCTTTATACTATTCACAGAGACATCCATTATTTACAATGTTTGGTTCCAGATAATCCCTTATCCTGTGGTTGAAGGATTGTATGTTTTCTCCTTTGTGTCCATTTAGCTTGAAAAATTTCAAGATATTTACTGTCTATTAATAAGTAATATGCAATGACTATTTATTTTTACAAAATGTTGGCATAACAGCTACATAAATAAAACACGTTCCATATTATCCAATACACAAAGAAGTAGGGTGAAGCGTTTGAATAAAATTACATCTTGACTGGAAGACAAGCCATAGAAAGCAAAGGAGAAAATACTAGATCAAAAAAATATTATGACCGTAGCCTAAAAGTCAAAGCCTACTTTCAAAACTTATAATGTGTAGATACGCTAGACACGTGATAAGAGTACAAGAAAGTATTTACTAAGCAACTACAGCATAAAGCCTAGTACGCACTAGGAAACACTTCCCCGAAAACATATTTTGACAACATGTTTCCCTTTTATAGAAACAGGTGGCCAACAGTTGGGCAACATTTTTTCATGTTGCCTTTGTCTTTCTCAGTGGGGAAAACATGTTTCCCGTGGTCCATTTCAATTGGGTCACAAGAAACAATGTTAGCCAACATTTCCGATAACAAGTAACGTGGGCTAGTAGGTGAGATTTATGATCTAAATCGTGTGTCTCTTTTCATTAACCTGTGACCAACCATATGTAAAATAACTTCAAAATATGTAGGAGACATGCGAGTGACGTTCCTAAAACCACTTCCGTCTCCGATATTCAGTTCTGTCAGAAGCTTATTGGCGTAGTACGAATCATTTATAAGCACTTTATAGACCCCCCTCCTAGGGATGTGAAAAAAAGTATCGATACTTTACTAATATCAATATTTTTCCTTTCTATACTATTATTTTTTTGCTCGAAAACATTTTCCAATACTTTTACTGATATTAGTACTCACACTCCGGTATCGGGTCGGTATCGAAAGAAACAACTTTTTTTGTTAATTTTGCTCATGCTGGGTGTTTGGGACTAAATGTTTGGTAGAGTAGACTATGGAGGAACAGGAAGAACAAATTACACTGCGATTAGTGACCTTTATCAATGAGCACGCTCATCAAATTTAAACAAAGTAATCTTTTGTTGACCTCAATGAACTCAGTCATCTCAAGGGTGTCCTAACCAGACGAAGCATAAAAGGGCGTCTATTAATCTATTGTTTGTTAATAGTTAATAATCTATCTTGATAGAGTATATAAACGAAGAGTGTATGTAGTTGATAAATGGCAGCTCCCAGAGGTGAATTATGAAAGTTTTTTTTAAGAAATTGGATAGCGAAAAAGCATGCCGTAAAATTTGTTTTAAAGTATTAAAAACCATTATAATTTTCAATGTTTAACCAAACATGGAAATACAATTATGATATAAGAAATGAAATTATTATTACTAGATAAAAAAAACCTTTCTTCAGATTAAAATTTCGATACTGATACTTACTGTAATCGATACATTTATTTCTATACTTGTACGGTATCGATATTTTTTCCCGTTACTTTTAATGATTAGATTATCGATACTTTTCTTTATATATCACAGTCCTAGGCCCACCCTCATTTTATTCTTTTCTGTATTCTTGGACAGCTCATAACTACATACAAAGCACAAGTCATAACAGCATCCTCAACAGACATATTTCATCATTGTAGTCTGAACGTGAAACATTTTTTCTTTAATGTTTGCCAACAATCACTTTCCTATGTTGTCCAACAGTTGAGGAACAGTTGGGCGACAGTTGGTCAACAGTTGGCCAACAATGTTTCCAGGTGCGTACTAAGCTTAAGGAAAGTATGTATAGCTTTTATCTTTGATGAGGGAAACACTTTAAAAATAAAATGACTTTTTTAATGGGCATTATTATTTCCTACTAGTTTCAAT
Organism: Timema monikensis; assembly: GCA_902151445.1. NCBI lineage: Eukaryota > Metazoa > Arthropoda > Insecta > Phasmatodea > Timematidae > Timema > Timema monikensis. The sequence goes on from CABFVZ010004240.1 coordinate 48,622, forward strand.
TTAACGTTTAATACCCCATCCACAGATGACTGCTTACTGTGCAGAAGCTTACAAACCTATGCAAAAATTCTCCACGGCAAAAAAATATAGAACATATGGCCAAACTAAGACTGCATAATCTGAAAGCAAAATCTTTCTATGATATTTTAAAAAAGAATAAAAGGGAATACTAAATATATCATATGACTGTAAAAAATTAGTATTTCCAAAGATGCTTTATCAAGCAGTTTGTTTAAGGCAGATTTACCAATACAATTTCTCGGTATGTAAGAGACAATCTTCATCAACTCAACACTAGAGACTCAGTAACAGTTATTCATGGCTTTAATCGTAGGGGGTAAAAGGATCTAATAAAATTTCATCATTGATATACAATTATCTTAATAATCTAAATATAGCTAAGGACATCCATCACCTACACATTTATGCAGATGAATACCCAGGCCAAAATCAAAACATGTCAATAGTCGTAATTACTCAAAAATTGTTGAAAGCTCCAGATGCAGCTCGCATACACTCAATAAAAATCACATATCATGTTGTTGGGCAATCATTCTTACTCCCTGACTGTGTCTTCGGCAAGATAGAGAAATTTCTAATAAGCAGCATGAGGAATATATTGAGACTTCTTCTCAGTTTGTACATGTTAAAGAATTTGACAAAGATTTCCAACTCTACGATTGGAAATCATCAGTATTTGAAGTCGTGAAGCCATGTGGACAATGTCACTTTAAATTGAAAGATATTAGTACAAGGTGAGATTAGTTATAAATCAGATTAATTATGTCAAAAACCAAAACAAAAAGATGAATGACATTACTAAATATTATAGACCCAACGGTACTACAAATTCAAAATCGTGTGAAGAAAGAATGAAAAATGATGTTGATAAATTATTGAAAACATATTTTGGAGGTTATAGGCGAACAATTGATGACGTCTTAAACTACTACAAAATTTAACCAACAAAGGTACGAACAGCCTGAGGAAGAAAATGAAAATTAATTATTATTAATGGAAAGTCTAAACTTTATTGAGGACTAGGACATGCGTATTTAGAGTCTAAAAAATTTGTAACATAATTTGCTGGTGTGTGAAATTTTTCAAAGCGTAATGTTTTAACAGATAATACATATTGTCTTCCACTTAATTACTTAACATATGTTAATAGCAAAGCATTAATTTTATAAAAAAAATAAGAATTGTCTTGTTTTTGATAAAAAAAACAATAATTTTTATTTTCCTTTTGCTTTATTCAAACATAATCCTACAAAGTCCTTAATTATTTGCTTCCAAGAAAAATTAAATCAGACAACAATATTTTTGTTCCCAAATAGCTCTTATATAATAGTTTTGTTTACAAAACTCACTATATTCATGGTTTGGTTTTCAAATCGAACCTTATCCAAAACAACATATTATATTATTCTTATACAAACTATTTTTTCTGATTATGTGAAAATAAATGACCAAAATATAACTTCTATTTAATTACAAAACTAAGGCTATGCTTTGTGCAGAAAATACAATATTAGTTTTTCATATTTTACTCAAAACCTACTTTCGTGGATAAGGCAGGTTTTGGGACTGGACTCCTCTGTCAATTATGTTACATCTACTCTAAATGAAATCCAATAATATTAGTATGTATGACTTATATTTTTTAAATTATTTTTGAGAGATAGCTACCATATTTAAGTCAAGCAGTGAACCATGTTCGTGTATTTTAAAAGTAAATTTGATTCTAATTTCAAGAACAATTCGTCTACACTAATAGGTAGCAAACTTACACATGTATGGCTCCACTATGGTTAGCTTACAAGAGAGGGCCATAGTAAAATCCGACGAGGTAATACTGTTGTTACCCATAAGGTTAAAAGAAGTGTGCATATTATCTTATGGGTGTTAATACTATTTTACATTCATTAAAAAAACATAAACAATAAATTAAGATGTATCAGCTATTTAGAAAGTTATACCATGTATTGTTAATTCATATAATAAAATATAGTATATATCCTTATAAAATTCAAATAATATTTTTTTTATCTAATATCCGTATACATATAAAGGCAATAACTAAGTTAAATATCGTCAATATTATGAACAAATTATTAAAAAACTAATCTCTAAGACTATCTTTAGTTCAAATATTTACATTTTAAGTTGAATTGGTCTTTAATACAATAAAGGAACAAGCCAATATTGTTCCAATTTTTATATAAAACATTTTTAAGTACGTCAGTAAACATAATTAGTAGCATAACATGAAGCGTATTAATATTGTTAACACAAAAAAATTTCAAAGTAATATACACCAATCTTGAAAATAGCCATTTTGAAGCCCCACTCTGATATACTTTGTCACAACATTATTAGATGTAGTTCTTACTTAATCTATGGCACTAGGAACTCAAAAGTTCTTAACCACACTCATAAAAGTACGCCACCTATGCCTATCTTGAGATAATTCTTTCCGGTCTATCTCATTACACCCTATCTCGCTCATATCTATCAAAATGTTATTTTCCCATGAACATCTTGGTCTTCCAAGTGGTCTTTTTCCATTTGGTTTGCCATTCAATACTTTGAACGTGGTTCTAAATACTCCCATTCGCTTTGCATGACCTGTCTACCATAACCTGCGAGAGTGAGATTTTGTTAACCTAGCACTGTCTGGTGATGATTACAGGGTGGCTGCTCATCATTATTTAAACTACTCCACTCCCGACTATCTTCATCTATTTTTGGACCACACATTTTCCTAGGTATCTTGTTTTTGAACACCTTATATTTATTTTCATCATTTAAGGCAAGAGGAAAGGTTTTGCACCCATAGAAAACAACAAGTATAACTATAGCCCAGTCATTTTAGGTGAGCAAAAGGTTAGATAGATATCAAACTAATTGTAAAAGAAATAAAGTAAGGATTTTTTGAATTGGAATAATATCCTCAACAACATATCAAAAGTCTAAAAAAATCTAAATATGGGAAAGCCACCATATTGGATTTACTCTCGAACCAGGAACGTTATTTTAAGCTATTTATAAACATGTTTACCAGTATTAAGTTTGAGAGAGACATTTGATATGTATGTTGAGGTTTTTTTCTTCATCATAAACCATGCAGTTTCTTTTTATTTAATACCGTTCTTAACTTTTTGTTTGTTTCAAATGCTGATTATTGTGAGCTGATGTAGCTATAATGAATGAGAATATACTTGTGAAATGTATCCTTTGTGACAAGAACTTATCTGATGAACAAATAGTGACATTAAGAAGCAAAGAAAGTTAGGGAATAAACAAAGCAAGTGAATCAAAAGCAAGTGATATACGAACTCAAGAAGGATAGTGCGTTCATTCGAAATGTAAGAGAATATGGGGTAATTAAAACAACATTGAAGCATTTAAAAAGACATAAAAGCTGCTAGGACTCGTAATGAACCTGTTCTTCGATTACAAGAGGAAAAATTTTAATTCAATAAGCATTGCCTGTTTTGTGGGTAGGAAGCCAAATTCGGTGATATAAAGAGAGGGTGTGATGTATTCCAATTTCGAACTCATGCATTGCATACTATCATAATGAATGTATGCTCCAGTAGGGACGATGACTTGAGTAAACCAGTATCGGCAAGACTTGTATTTGCTGAGGACACTCCAGCTGTAGATTCAGTTCACCGCAATCAATGAAACGTAAATTTCAGAACTGGAAAAGCAATTCCAACAAGGTATATGCCAAAAAAATGGAGCAACATATGAAAAGCTGCAACTGAAAGGCCGACCACAGCAGGACGAAAGAACAAATAGTTTTTCTTGATGTTATACAATTCCTCAAAAATATGATGAAGATCAAATAACCATATGTGACTTAGTGAAAAGAATGGAAGCAAATCTGGAGTCTTCTGGTTAAGAATATCATGCATATTCTGAACAGTATATGAAAAAGAAAGTTACAGAAATATTAGGTGATAATGTAATATTTACAAATATGAAAGGATGAATAAATGTTATAACATTTCGAGAAAGTGCTTCTTTAATTCTTCATCAATACTACAATTCTCCAAAAGGAAGGGATGAAGAGGCAGAAAAACAAATATTAATTGAAACATCTACAAAATTGATTAGGAACGATGTGAAATGATTTCAAACCTCTAATGATTATTATTCACTGACTGAAGATATGGCTTCTGTAAACAAAGCAATAACTCTGTTGCCGGACAGTCTTCAAACGTTTATGAAGTCAGTAATTGGAGTAAAACATGATAAGAAATCAGCTTTTATAGGTTAAGCGATTATGCAAGCAATAAAACTACGATTCTTTGTAGCACTTCTCCAATTGGAACTGACAGTTTAAATGCACCACTATTTTGGTTCAAAGTTTTTAATAGCTTCTTGACACCAGCATGGTTTCTGCTCCTTCTATAGCGAAATACAGAAGTATGAAAGAAGAGCATCAACAATATCAATTCTTGATACATTGATAGATTCGCATCAGTTCGTTCAGTATGTTGATGACAACATCGACCACAACATTAACACACTATAGGGACAGGGCACCTTCCAAGGTATTGTTTTCATAGCAGTGGTAACTCCTGGCAAGATAATATCTAGAGCGGTTCCCAAGAAGGAAATCACAACACACGATATTATTACTGCAGGAATAATATAAATTGTACAGTATTATACACCTTAATCACTTAAATAACGCAAGTTCAAAGAGTTAGAATGCATGAGGTCTTTAGAAGAGCCTATGAAACTACAGACTGAAACCCTATTGAAGATAGCACCATTTGCATCATATCCAAAGCCAGGATAGTATGGTTTCTTGCATATGATTCATAAAGGTCACCAGCACCTAGGCAGGTCATCTATTGTATTTTTTGCCCATCATTGATCTAGAACAGTGGTTCCCAACCTTTTGTGGCCCATCTCCCCTTTCTGGAGGTTGACTAACACCTATCGCCCCCTTTTCATTTTCATTG
>CABFVZ010004241.1:0-53513 GCA_902151445.1 Timema monikensis
CTGGGAGTATCTCTCGAGTAAAATGTTAATACACTCACCTGCCTCTGGGAGTATCTCTCGAGTAAAATGTTAATACACTCACCTTCCTATGGGAGTATCTCTCGAGTAAAATGTTAATACACTCACCTTCCTCTGGGAGTATCTCTTGAGTAAAATGTTAATACACTCACCTTCCTCTGGGAGTATCTCTTGAGTAAAATGTTAATACACTCACCTGCCTCTGGGAGTATCTCTCGAGTAACATGTTAATACACTGACCTGCCTCTGGGAGTATTTCTCGAGTAACATGTTAATACACTCACCTGCCTCTGGGAGTATCTATCTCGCCAATAAAAGGTTAATACACTCACCTTCCTCTGGGAGTATCTAACTTTCCAATAAAAGGTAAATACACTCACCTGCCTCTGGGAGTATCTCTGCGGGACGAAGCCAATGAGACTCGTGCCGACGACTGGTTGCTCTCTCTCTGAGCTTCTCTCAACAGACGCAGGTATTCCTCCCCCGGATTGAAGGGCAGTGGAGTCACCCGGTCAGGGGTATGACTGCTTGAGTGCAGTTCCACCCAAGATTCTGAGGACAAACAAACAATGTCATGACCTTTTTGTCTGGAAAGGATTCTGGTAAAACGAGGGGTCCAGAAAATAAAACACATTTTTTTTATTTAAGGTCAATGATAATAACATTTTACTAGCTATATTATTTTATTATGGTTATTTTATAAGTACTGATAATATTTATCAAAAGTGAGAGCCGAAGTTCACATGACATGAAGTATGAATATTTTAAATTATTTCAGAAATGTTTGTGACTATAGAGTACTGTTCTTTATACCTACTACCCAGCTAGTTTAACATTGAATAAAGAATATGTGAAAGAAAACGGAGGGAAAATAGTCAATCTATCTATCCGTTAACAGACTGCAGAAAACGGAGGGGAAATAGTCAATCTATCTATCCGTTAACAGACTGCAGAAAACGGAGGGGAAATAGTCAATCTATCTATCCGTTAACAGACTGCAGAAAACGGAGGGGAAATAGTCAATCTATCTATCCGTTAACAGACTGCAGAAAATGGAGGGGAAATAGTCATCTACCCGTTAACAGACTGCAGAAAATGGAGGGGAAATAGTCAATCTATCTACCCGTTAACAGACTGCAGAAGACGGAGGGGAAATAGTCAATCTATCTACCCGTTAACAGACTGCAGAAGACGGAGGGAAAATAGTCAATCTACCCGTTAACAGACTGCAGACAGTGGAGGGAAAATAGTCAATCTATCTACCCGTTAACAGACTGCAGAAGACGGAGGGAAAATAGTCAATCTACCCGTTAACAGATTGAAGAAAATGGAGGGAAAATAGTCAATCTATCTACCCGTTAACAGACTGCAGAAGACGGAGGGAAAATAGTCAATATATCTAACGGTTAACAGACTGCAGAAAACGCAGAAGACTATATCTACTTATATATATTATATACATAATATACATACATTAAATAGTGTGTTAGGGAACGAATGGGGAAAGCGGGTAGAGAATGGGTTGGTAGTTGTTAGCAAAGACTGCCAACCTTAAAATTATGTTAACCATCTTATTGATGTTATAGTGAAAATAAAATCCAAACAAATATTGGAAATTATAAACAAATATTTCAGTAAAATCTCCAGATTAATGAGCCGAAGGGAGTTTATTTGTCAAGGCTTTGCTATTGACTTAATGTAACACATTTTGATCATTTTTCTATAATTAATGTCCTTTGCATAAATTAAACTGAGGTGTAAGCTTTAAAACTTTGGATACATCGATTGCATTTGTTCCATTTAAATAGCTGGAACTTTTTTTTTCCAGAAAATACGAATTGCACCTTTTTCAAACGGAAAATTTCTCAATGGTCGACCCACTTTCAAGTAAACCGCTCCACCAGACAAGCTATTCGAAATCTTCTTGTATTTGTGTAATCCAACTATAATATTAGGATTCTGGTAGGAAGAACAGTAGGGCCTATTTAATAGTTATAAAAGTTACTAAAACAATAATTTTTAATATCTTCAAACGTCAGTTCAGGTGATCCGCAACTGTCACTTTTGATATATACTAGATCAATAACTTTAAAATAATATTCATACCGTAATATAGTAAAACGCTATCAATGTTGTCAGCAAAAACAAAAGTTTGTATTTTATAAACTGTCTTTTCTATGATAAATGTACTATATTTACATGAGTATAGCCCTAATGGGTAGTAGGACGCTGTACACAAAAAGGCAAATAAAAATTATATAAACAGTTTTTTTGTGTTCTCTCAAAGTGTCATCTAAAATCACGTATTTGTTTAAATGTAAATAATACTTTATACTGTCTAGTTTACCAATGGCGGAGAGGTCAGGGTTTGAATCCAGGTCGAGTGTACTGAGAGTGTTGTTTCCTCAAGTTTCACATCCTCCCTCCACGCAAATACGAATACATTTAATTTCAATGCCAACTTCCTCATGCCCATATCATTAACGTAATGAAATGCGTGCTGGCCGGATTGTTGGCTGTATTTAAAATGTGGCATCTTGAGACTCTGGAGGCAACAACCTGTTCACTCTAAAAGTTGTTTATATGACTGAGCGAGGGAGCTACAGTCAGTGGCGGCCTCGGAGCGGCATACAGTGTGGGGACACCCATTAACCCATGTTAATTACATCATAGTGTGTCTGAGAAAGGTAAGAATTAAGCTATTGATTGATTTTACATATGATATGTTATAATAACAATAAATGCATATAAAATAATATTAATATAGGAATTTTTTTATCCTCCATGACAGAAAAATCTAGGTTTAATATTTTCTATAAGTTCCTTGCACCTGAAAAGCTACAGGAAGAGGGGGGAAGTGTAAGCATGGCCATCATGGGTGCAGTTATCAACTAAAGGAGCAGGGGGACGTAAATAGGGCATAGAAGAAAATAAAGATCATCTCCTAAGGCATGGAGGGATGGCGAAACCTTTCCGGCCAGTGTCACTATTGAATTTAGAACTACACTAGTATGGTGTGCCACCTCTTATTTACGTTTTTAATGAGTATTTAAAAACAAAAACTTTTTAAAAATTACGGAATACAATAAATAACTCAAAAATAATTGTAAACATTTTAATATTGTCTATATTTCAACAAAGTAAAATGTTTTTTTAGACAATATTAATTTCAATAACTAAAGTAAAAGCATTGAAAGTAACGCCTTCAACGAAAAAAACAACAACAATAAATTGATGTAGCCTCTATTTCAAAATCAAAAACTAGCATAATAATTTCCATATTAAAATGAAATACGTTGTTGTATTTCGCTAATAAACATATTATTTACTTTCTGTCCATAACCTATCTTCGAGAGCACACAAGACGCACACAAGACGCACCCAAGTACGAGCCAAGACGATTTCACAAAGTTCATTGTGACATGACATTGAATGATATGGCTGTCTGTAGAAATATTGACTTCAAAAAATCATACGACTTTGGAAAAAGTTTAATGTATATTTTTTTCGTGTTTGCGTGCCACCCAAATCGTGCTCGCGTGCCGTGGATTGTCGAAAGAAAGGATATTACTACGCTGATGCAAGTCAGACACGAGTTTACTTCTTTATTTATCTGTTTAGTAATGGGCTATACATACATGATAAAACTAACCTCGCCCCGGAATAAAACTCGAGTGATAACCTTAAGTTTAATTTAAGCTGACTTCACATGCTGCTTCATGCTCCACTTCACATGCTCACTACCCCGAACATGACGCTTCATTGCCTTGCGACATTTCGCGTTAACATCCTCCGACCAAGCAATTAGGGCGGGAATGACATTAATCGAATGATAATAAAATAGACAACCAGTCATCGAGAAACAAATCAGCTGTTCATCTTACTCATGACTCAGCACCAACGTCTACCGACTAGGATTACCAACCGTACTCTTTTCAGACTACATTTATTATTTTTAAGGTGGTAAAGCATCGTACTCTTACTTTTCACTTATTGAAGGCAAATTTAATCTTTTTGAAACTTTTCATAAATAAGTTGTGTGGAGAACCAAAATTTATTGTTTAAATTCCGGACAAGTCAAAATATTATTTTGATTAATAAGTATTAGCTATATTAATAAAACTATTATTCATCAGTATTTAGTTAATGTTATAGTACAATTAAGTTGCCAATATACAACATGTTATATGTCAAATCTAACTACTATAAACAGTGTTATAAACGGATGCAATTAAGACCTCTCGCTACCCTAGATAACCAAATATACCAATTTCTCCGTTTAAATAATATAGTTAAACCCCAGCAGGGCTATTATGACCACGACGCAAAACGAATTTGTGGCCGTTAGAAGAGAGACGCTAGACTTTGCGTCAAAAGTTGTTACGGCCGACCACTTTGCGAGCGCAAATATTTTCCTAGTGGAGTGACGCTAAGTTGCGCAGACATTTTACTTGTCCTTTGGTTTGTATTACGAGGTTATGTTTGCTAGGTTTTGTAATTTATTAGCTGTTTTGTGTTACCTGATTTAAACTTGCCATATCATTAGCCCAATATAACAATCTCAAAACATTGTTGTGTGTGTTTTACATAATATAACTTTAAATAGGCCTATATCATAATGTAGGCCAAGAGTGGGGATAGTACGCTTATAATTAATGTTAAAAGAATATTTTCTTTGAAACATAACACTATCAAAATGCATTATTATTCACCATCAACACACAGATAATTGGGACATTCCAACATTAAGACTAATTGTTAGTGGGTTTTATAGTAGATGGAGGTTAGTTAGGCTTCAACATATTTGGGGTGTTAGTAGTATGTTGACCCACCTCATGGGGCATCATTGACCAAGACGTTAATCTCTTTGGTCTAATTTTCTAATGGTGGGGAGGTTGGGATTTGAATTCTATCTGGGTGTGATGAGTGATTTTATTTTTCTTGCGGTTTTCCCACCCTCCCGCTACACAAATCAGAATTCTATAACTCAACCTTTATCATCTAAGTGTACCCTTTTAGGGTAAAATACATGGACAGACCAGTTGACAAGACAATAAAAAGGTAGTCCTATTTTGTTTAAGATACCTCAATACAATTTTAATAATGTAAGCTTATTAAAACTGAATCTTACATAGGTCTACATTAGTAATTACTATCCACATTAATGCGAGTTGTAGGCCTATGAAATATTGCAGCCAAGACTGGAAATAACCAAAATAGGCCCTAGCTTAATGTTTACATGCGGTTTGGTTTAGGCCCAGGTTTTTTAATCATAAAAGGTTTACTAAATTTATCTGAAACCGATAATTAGTAGTTAGACCAAGTTATCCTGAAGTGAATAAATTGAAAAAAACTCATAATAAATACTTGACTAAAATCTCAAGAATTCCCTTTAAATAAAAGATACATTTTATAATTTTAATCATCCAAACCACCATCTCGTTCACTTTATTGTTAACTTAGTAGGCCGATTGGGTATAAATGCCCCCCTTTTTTACATTAAATTGTAGAAAATGTGTAAACACTATTTTTGGGAGTCCTTGAACGCTTTCATAAACTTTAAATAACTAGTTTTAATTTCTAAGATCTTCCCACAACATAATTACACTTCTTTCAGTATCAACACAAATAATTATCTGAAGAATAAAGCATTGGGTGGTAAAGTATACATATTACAAAAAACATTGTTTCTTTATTGGCCAACTTCTCATGCTAATTCATTTCCCCGTGTGACATTACTATTTGAATCCATATTTCACAATATGATTTTTTGACTAAAATATTTTGACTTAAATTATGTAGGCCTATCCTTTTTTTAATTTCAAACCGTAGGCAAACAAAATTATGCAAGAGATTGATTAAATTAAGCTAGGTTAAATCTTTCTTACAAATAATGTGACTGATGAATATTGTCGAAAAAACCTGGTAAACCCGGGCAAAATTCGGAGAAAGCTGAAAATTTTAGGATCAACTCAGAATTGTATGCTTAGCAACATACCAACAGTCCGAGGCCTGGCTTTTTTTTTTTTTTTTTNGCGGGAAAAACTATAAGAACGTAGAACATTTTAGGATTGACTCAGAATTATATGCTTTACAACATATCAAAAGTCCCCTAAGTCCTCCTAAGCCCCATCCTCTTCTAGCTATTAATAAATTCGTGACCTCCATCCTCTTTCCCCGAAATGATATCATGGAAGTTTTCATGAGATGAACGATTACGTATGCAGTAACAATCGCACCGCAAAAATGTGGCTAGAAGACGTTACTCAAGTTGAAATTACTTGCTCTTTTATTCGGGCAGAAAGGAGTGGTGACTGCTCCGTACACCTTGCTTGTGTCCGTTCCAGACTATCGTATTTACACGCTGCAGGTCATCTTCACTCACGAAAAATCAGCATGTCTTTATTTGCAACAAATGTCTGATCTAGACTGCATAATGGTTAAAGATTATTTGAAGCCTACTGCAGCAAAGGTTATTTTACAATCAGACGCACCAACAAGTTCTGGTGTGGTGTAGCCGTGGATTTAGCCATAGAGAGACAGACGCGTGGGCGTGACATCACTGACACTCTGACAGCAACCTTGCGAAGTGGATTCTTGCAATCCCCCAAAGTGTATCTATCTGCAGTGCTCTAGAGAATTTTTGTGGGACCCGAAATATCACCTTCTAACTTGTGGAGCTTCGCTCAAGCAGGCAATCTAGGGATGATCGTGACAAACATTTTCCCCTTGGTTTGATGTCCATCAACCATTTGCCTTATTGTTCATCAACTGAGTTAATCAGCTTGTCGCCTGGGCTTGTAGGAGACGAATCTGTTAACTGTGACAAAACTCTGGAAATGGTTTCATAATGCATAAAAAACATGAACGGTGGCACTTTCGGAGCAACAAATTTCAAGCGCAAGGACAGAGTTAAACCTTTATCTGCCATGAACAACACTATACAAGTTCATAAACAAAGCGTGAAAATAAATCAAAAACAGCTATTTAATCGTATTGTGTGTGTAGTCCCATCTGGACCCGAGTTAATGCAGTTATTTTCATATAAACTCGTACCTAGACCTATGTCTTTGTTACACAAAATATCGATGAGGAATATGAAGAAATGAGCCCTCACTGAAGTCTTAAAATCTGTTTCTCCTTGCAAAAAAAAAATGCACCCAGGGACACAGTGTTTGTTGTAGATGGTGGGTACCTTCTTCATTTCATTATTTGGCCGAGACCAGCGGCTCACAGGATTATTTGCATGAAATTCATCTTATATGATGAAATATTTTAAGTGTTCATCAACAGTAGTGTGACGGGTATGAGGGTCCATCGAACACTAAAGTGGAGGAGCAGAAGCACCGGAGCAGCAAGAAAACCTCTGTAGATTTGCAATAGATCTTGACATGGCTGCCATATCCTCTCAGGAAGAGTTTCTAGCAAATTGCAAGAACAAATTACGTTTTATCAAACTTCTAACACCCATTCTACGGAATTTTGGCATCTTAGTCCAGTTTGCAAATGGCAATACAGATTGTCTTATTGTTTTGAAGGCCAATGAGTAATCAGCTGGGCAACATGTAACAGTTATAGCAATTGATATAGATATCCTCACCATGTTAGCTGTGCGTGCACTTTAAAGCAGTAAGCTCTCTCTCTTAATTCCTGGAAAAGCTGGCAAACCTGATGAAATTTACCATATCGCGGAGCTCTGAGAAACTCTAGAGGTCCTGTGAAAACACCCTCCTGTTTATCCATGAAATGACAGGTAGTGAGTGATACATCTGCCCTTTTCAGGAAAGGAAAGAAATTGGCTTTTGACCTCCTCCAAAAGGATAAAGAGCTGTCCAGGAAAATTCTAATTTTCAGTTATCCTTCTGATATCTTACCAATGCTGCTGCCCATCAACACTCAGAGTGTATCTGCAAGTGCAACAGTGGTTAGATAATCTGCTCACAACAACATACTGGGGGCTGGCAGCTTATTGGAAATGTAAATATATTACTAAGCTGAGGCTTTTTTTTATATCTTAATTTACTAGATCTTATTATTATATTTTAAAGAAAATTGCAAAATTTCGAATTATTCGTCTTGTGTTAACAAGAGCTTGTTCCTGTCATGACATTTCTCCCTACAGCCCCAGAAAAACCTCTTGCATCTTATCTGTTGTGGCTGCAAGAAGGTTGCGAACGCAAATGCGAATGTAATAGGAGCGGGCTGGAGTGCTCTACAATGTGTCAATGTTCGGAAGAAGTGTGCAGCAACTCTCCTTCAACGTCTATCACTATGGATAGTGAAGAAAACGTGGACGACCTAATTAATATATTTTGAAAAATAAACTCTAACATTAAATTTATTAATGAGGTGAGAGAATTTTGTGTGTTAACTTTAAGGAATTCACTCGAAGATGAATTTAGCTGGGACACGAGTGAAACTCATTTTCAGCATTCCGCTAATTTTTCCCCGCTTTAAAATAATGTATAGGTATGGTACTTATGGACTTTTTGAGCTTTGGGGTCTTCTACCAAATAATCCAAGCCTCGGACTTTAAGGGACTTTTGGTATGTTGTAAAGTATATAATTCTGATGGACTTTTTGAACTTTAGGGTAGTCTAAAAAAAAGCCAAGCCTCGGACTTTGGGGACTTTTGATATGTTGTAAGGCAAGTAATTCTGAGTCGATCCTGAAATTTTCAGCTTTCTCCAAATTTTGTCCGGGTTATTTGCTAATAATCCTGGGCTAAAAGTGTGGTGGCCATAATAACCCAAACGCTATCTCTCCTCGAAAGTGAAGCTAACTAGCGATGGGGCGCCTTAATTATTTTTAGAATTGGTAACCTTACTATGAGCATTGATGCCTTTAACAAGGAGGAATATACACGAACTAATAGGATGGGATAAGGCGGGCGATTACATTATAAGTATTGATATTATTGATCAAAAGTGACAGTTGCAGATAACTTGACTTGACGTATGAATGTATTAAAACATTGAGTTACTTTGGTAGCTGTCAAAAATATTTCTCTCTTAGAATAAGACTGCCGTTTTTGCTGTTATCGACATGCTCCAAGAGCTCGCTGTTAACACATTATGTTAACAGCTATTTCCGGCAGGAAGCGCTGATTAGGTCTTATCATAGTTTATTAGTTCAATTTAAATTTGAATACCAATGCAAACGACCCACTAGACTGTCCTGCTAATGACTGGGATATCGGGGTTCAAATCCCAGTCGGGTCTAATTGTTTCCTACTCTCCTTCCACGCAAATGCGGGTATATTACCTCTAAAATGCTTCCTTCCTCATCCTTACCCCATTATAGTAACTATAGTGTGTGATTAACCTGAACAGGTAGTAAGATGCAGTGATAAAAAAACACAGTAAAAACGCACTGCGAATCGAGTGAAGAGAGGATGCGAAGTCATAATTCCCTCCCTCAACCCACCACCCCACCACCCCACAAAAAACGTATAATTATATCTGGGGTTTTTTTCGGTGACCTGGTGGTCAAGTGGTAAGGTGTGTCAGACTTCTGTGCTGGGGGTCCGGGATTCAATCCTCGCTCCCCGCACAGATTTATCTGATTGTCAAACACTTCCTTCACCTTTGACAAGACGTGTATTAATAACAACTTGTGAATGTGTGGAATGCCAAGCCTCCACCGTGGTTCGGATCCCGCGTTAAACTGCAGGGCCTCAATTTAATCTCACAATCACCCTATCATTACACATTAGCGTTAAGTGCGTATAGCCCGAACGGGTAGTAAGACGCAGTGCTAATACCATATCTGGTTTTGGATCGACCCCATGCCAGCACATCTCAATAATTGTGTGAGCTCTAGTGCCAAATAATTTCCTGTCTATTAGCGACGTTGGATCTTACTTGGATCTAATGAGCACACATCAAACAGCTCCCAGGACGGTGATTTACCATTAAATGACAATGCCCCCACTTTTAAAATTGTATTTTTAACCTGCGATAAATTGAATCAAATGTCCTTGGCATACGCATTAATACTATTCAGCTGTCTATCGCCGAAATTATTAAGGCTGCTTCTACCATGTTTGAATTAACTTTAGAATTATTTTTTTTTGTGAGGAAAACTACTGTGCTTTCTGAAATGAACGGTGCATAGTAATATAAAAACGATTGTAATAGACCTCCCACAATACTAAGTGCTTTGTTGCATAAAAATTGAAGTTTTAGAGTTTTTGAAGAAAAAACTATCAACTTTAACGTGGTTTGTATAACCATGAAAATCTTGAAACGTAAGATATTAATGGAAGGTTTCCATTAATATTTTTCCTAGAACACTGGATGAAATTATAAAACAAATACAATTTCAACCGTTAAAAATTAAAATGGGTACGCATAGTCTTGACTTAGATCGTGTTTACAAGGCACCACTTTTACTTCTTCATAGGAAGTCACGTGGATTATGGTATCAGTGACCGAGTGACTAGGACAATACAAGTTTCTAAAAACTGTGTTTTCATTGATTAATTTTTTTATAAAGTCTTTTTAGTGAACTTTAATGTGTTTGATCTACTTTCTAGCTAGTTATGACCTTTTTAACAACTAAGTGACGAACTGTAATCTATATTATGTAATTAACTGTGTGTCTTTTGTTTCCTTAGTAATTAAAAACCTGAATATTTAACTTGTATTTTCATTACTATGTGAGTGATAACGCACCCCAATATCCTAAGAATATCTCGTGGTCCACACGGTGTGGTGTAAACGGCCTACGAGCCTTGCTCGTGGTACAATAAGAATAAAAGCACCTCCGGTTGAATGGGGGGAGGGGTCTGACCACCGAATCTCAACTTTATATAGGGTCAATTGAGGCATTCACGCCTTAGACCATGTGAGCATAAGTTTTTTTAGAACCTCTTCTTCGGGTTATAAGCTTATGTACTAATTCCACTAATGACTTAGGGATTAAGAAGGTTTAATTGAGAGAAAGTAAGAAAAACCACTTTCAGTGCAACCGACTGGGATCGAGTCCCGATCTCCCCGTGTTCAGCAGTCTAGTCCAACATGAGAGTAGCGCGTGGCCACCCAAGCAGGTGGAGTTTAAATTTGTGCGTTAATCATGTACTGTACTAATAATTATAATAAGTTGGCTTCCAACTTAAGTGAATGTTAGCTACGCCTAAACATAAGGTTTCTTCCTTGGCGTGAGGACGAAGTAAAATGAAAATATCTAAACGCCCCAAGATAACATAATGAATACTATCCTTATGTTTATCTTTCGCTATTGAAATAGTGACCAGTTTTTAGGTTCGTTATAAAAATGTAAACAAAGCCACGCCACCCCTAGAAACAAACAATGGCGGGCTTCCTACAGATAAGAACTAATAAATATGGTAGCCAATAGTGATAATAAACAACTTTGAGCCTGGAGGTAAGGATTTGTCGGGTGGAGTGGCAGCATATTGTGATTTTAATGTATAGAAACATCTGGAAATAAATTGGATAATAAAACAAGAAAAATAAAACGATCGAATACTGTAAGAGCCCAATTCACGACCAATTAACCGTCAAATTAGATACAAGATTAGGTTAATACCAGAAATCACATCCAAGTGGGTGCCTAGGGCTTACATATTATATACACATACAGTATATATATATAATAATACACGCATATATGTATACATTACTTTAAAAATAATGGAACTGAGACCAGTGAAACTGTTTACAAATCTATATTATATATGTATCATACTATTGAAAACTGCAACACGATGTGACGTCTGTTTCGAGCTGTATTACTTACCTAGATCTAACCGTGAGATGATACGGGCTCTTAATTATTAATAAGTGACAGGAAGAACGAGGTTCGAATCTTGGCCGGGACAGGGTAACCAAGGCTGTTTAAAGTCTAAACACTAGCCTACTCACCTCTTCACTAGCCTTTAGATTAAGTCGTTTATAGTGATGTAGTAAACGTACTAGTAGAGAATAGATAAAAAAAACACTTGACTCTTTATGTACTGAGTCCTAAGAAACCAACATCAAGATGTAAGTTAAAAAAAGGAAATAACTGTTCTCATTTAATCTTTCGACAACTTCCT
Organism: Timema monikensis; assembly: GCA_902151445.1. NCBI lineage: Eukaryota > Metazoa > Arthropoda > Insecta > Phasmatodea > Timematidae > Timema > Timema monikensis. Next base: position 12,080 of record CABFVZ010004241.1, read on the forward strand.
AGATGACTTGGATGAACACAGGATGCCATCTTAATTTACGATTAATAAATGTTCTTACCAACTAATAATTTCCAAATATATACCATCAAATAAAAGATGTGTGCTATAATATTATTTTTGCTTCGCATCTTACTAACTGTCCGAGATATACACATTTAACTACACTAATTCAGTAGGGATGAGGTAGGTATAATTTAGAGGTGTACGCGTATTTGCGGGCCTGAGAAACTGTCTGGATAAAATCACCCCCAGTACACCCAGCTGGGATTCGAACCCCGTCTTCCCCGTCAACATCAAACCAGATTATATGAGCTTGATATATTAGTCCACGTGACCAGGGTGGGTGCGAGTATTAAATACAGTAGATAGAATCTGGCTAGTTCGACATTGAATAAATCAAACATTTGGAGCGTTAGAGTCCAAAATGATTCCCCATGAAATTTCTATTTAAATCAATGGAAAATCTTTTATTCGAATTTTAGAAGGAAATATTTGGATAGTTGATTGTTTTTTGTTTTTTTGTAATACTCATTTCAAATCTAGCTTAGCGATATTTAAGGAATAAATAGCCGAGCTATTACATTTTGTTAGTTTCGGTGAAATGTTATAGCCGGATACATTTTTATTTTTGCACCGCGTCTTACTACCTGTTCAGGTTATACGAACATATGTATGTACTAATTACACTTGTGAGATAGAGATAAGGAAGGTTGAATTTATATGAAGTGTACCAATATATACGTGTGGAGAGAGTGGAAAACCCTTTAGAGAAAACTACCCTCAGTACACGCACTCGGGATTTAAACCCCGATCTCCCTGTCATTGGCAATTTAGTATTTTGCTAAAATGACGCCTTTTACCTTGCGGCCACCGAAGTAGGTATCATAATCTTTAGATTTTAAAATGATACCTGGACACGGGAATCGAACCCGGGACCTTTGGTTTAGTTCACCAATGCTATAACCACTGAGCTATCCAGAAGTCATCCCGTGTCCAGGATAGTTCTTCCCTCATATTTTAAGTAAGACGCTGCTATAACCGTAAATAAATATAATAGCTTGGCTATTTAATGATGATATGCGCACTCGTACAGTTGTCATTGTGTTATTGGCAGAATAAAGACCTCCAGAGTTGAGGATGGCTGCGTTATTTGATAGTTCGTGATCAAATATGAGTGAAGAATGAGTCCAGGCGTGGGACGACTCCTGTATAGCTCAGTTGTTAAAACATTGGTGTAGTAAGCCAGAGGCTCCGGGTTCGATTCCCATGCCTAGGTATCATTTTTAAATTTAAAGAATATGTGTGATCTTTATTAAATAATCTCGTATGTCAAGAATGTCAAATAAAGCATCATCATAATAAAGGAGAAGGCGGGGATTTGTGCTACGGCTGCGAGCGGGTTGCCTAGAGTAAGGGATATGTTGACTCTCATCGCCTGCGTGTGACAATGTAATCACGTGACGCCCAACATGGAAGAGGTAAGAGTTCATTTTGAGAGTCCTAAATGATGTTAAGTCTGCAATTTTTCCCAAGTTTTTTATAATTTTTTTAAACTTGTTTTTCCATGTATGTGTAATCGCCATGACATACATTGAGGTGTTTGTTTATTTTAGCACTGTAATATTGTGAATTGTGAGTGACAGAACTAGTATAGCAACGTGTTTTGATGAGTGAGTAGACAATAGTACGCAAGTGCTGACAACCCAAACCAGCTTGTCAGCATTCCTCTTGGCAATCAGGCCAAATTGCAGTATATATAGTACTATTTTTTGAGCTAACGGGGCTGACAATTTAACAACGATTCTAAGGGGTCACTGTGCCAGTTTTTGGAGCTGCGTATGTTAGGACGCTGGCTCACCGAGTACGTGTACTGGAGAGCTACCCTCGTGCCCAGAGTACCGGGGTTCTAATCCATGTAGGATCACCTAAAGTGTCAGTTAAGCATTCCTTACCTTGATTCGTTCTATCACGAGCTCCTAGGTAAAATATTTGTATATTTTTAGAAACTTCTTAACAACATCACATTTTGTAGAAGTGCAAAGTAGTACAATAAATCCTAAAAACCAAAGCCGTCTATAAATTACGAACCCAAATACATATATCCCGTCACCGTCCCCATCCTTGACCGCAACCAATCCTGACATTTTAGGGCTCACAATGTGGGGGGAAGGGGGAGGAGGTGATATATGTATATATTATTTATATATGTTGTATATAGACAATTTAAAATCTGTGTGTTTATAAGTAGCATATTTCGAGGTTATTGATTTATCGTGTATCAACTGCCTAGATACTCATAAAAATGGGTGATTCCAATTTTAGATATTTCAAATTATTTTAGATACTCCTTGGACTCTGAATTAAAAACGTTCAACCGTACATAGCCTAACTTTTGACAAGTTAAATGCGATAGCGTGTACGCTTCATTACGTTCGTTCCTAATAAAAATATTTGTGTATCTATAAAACTGGCCATTTAATACTTAATATAAAACCAATTAATTGTGTTGGTTGTCCCAAAGAATTCTAGTGATCTTGTTTTATCCAACTAAAAAAAGTGTACGTGTTAAAATAAGCGGAGGTAAGGTATGTATCTGATCTCACCACTTTCAGAGTTCCCATACGCTGGTGGCTGATATGATAACATTAAGGTGAAATTACGGCCACCCCGGGCTTTCTTTTGAGGCCTCAGGGTGGGGCTGCTGAATTTACTACTAGTCGCGATTTGAATACAAATCTTTTCGTGGGCGGAGTGAAGGAAAAGCACGATGAACATAACACAATACAATTTATTTGGGCATAATATGAGTTGTTAGAATGCAAACCTGTTTTATGTAGAGGGGTTACATTAAAACATCAAACAGTTTTTTTTAGTAACATTCAAATAAAGGTTTTAAAATTTCCAAGAAAATTCTTGTTTTTATTATCTAGTTTAACTATGAAACATTTTATATTCCGTTGTAGGATATCTGTAGCATTTTAAAAAAGAAAACTAAATAAAGTATGAATGAAATTTTCCCATTTCTGGCATTACATAACACAATCCTTTATTCATCATCGAATTTAGAATTTGATGATATCGTATCTTTTCTCTGTGAAGTTATTCACAGTGGTAACTTGTAAATAAACACATTTTATGACACCCTAATATTGAAAACATGACTTTTACTGTGCACACTTTTGCAAATCTAAGGATTATACATTTCATGCCATTTTTTCTTATTTTTACTCTTATCGTGCATTTTTTTGTCATTTTTAGAATCATAACATAAAAATGGTAACACACAACGGATAATTTTAATGCACAAATTGATAATTTCCATTTACTTTGATTTTTAATCAGTATCAGTCCATCAGTCTTGAAAGTGGTGGGAGAGACTGACAGTAATACTGACCGTGTGTGCGCGCTGGTCAGTATTTCCTCAGTCTCAGCAGCAAACATAGAATGTACACACCCTTTCTTATCACCCGTGTTGCTGTAAGTTGCTTGCAGGGAGCTGAGACTGACCAAAATAATGACGCGAAGAGTGACCATGTTCGATCTCGTTGTAAATACCGTCTTAGGACTGAAAGTTTGACTAATGGTTCAGGGACCCTATAAGAAGTCTACCAGTCGTGAGCTATTGGGTTGGGTTTCAATCATTATTTTGGTGCAGGCTTACAAGCTGTTTGGTAATTAAATAATAATTTCTATCGAACTTAGAATTGAGGTTATAAACTACTTATAATTAGGGCTAGGCCGATAAGCCCTTTTGCAGATATTGCCGATGCCGATATTTTGTTGCCGATATTGCCGGTAAACAATGCCGATTTTTTCCCCGCAATACTACACAAGTGTTCAGTAACAATACAAAAAAAAATAATTATCTGATTTTGCCACTTTTATACTTTTCATGATAGCCACCAAAACAGAAAAAATGCCACGAAAGGCATTTCCAGTTATTTTTTATTTAAGTACAAATAAAAATATTTCCATGTAGTGAAAAGTTTTGTCCATGCTGTTTGTTATATTATTAATTCTCAGTTAAATGACAAAATAACTAGACAATTATTTACAGCAGCGGTGAATTGGTACTTTGACATTACGCTTGAAGGCGATCTAAGAACTGATCTGGGGAGCGCTTAGTGAGTGTTCGGTTCGATCGAGAATCTTGGAGCACTCAGTAATCGGCATGCAGCAGTCACGCACCATGAAGAAAAGAAAAACACACGATTACTGAACGCGGTTCTATGCAGCTAGCGACTAAAGTATGCAATAGCACAATCATGATACGTATCTTTAACGTATTCGTTGTCTTTGCTGTGTGAATAAGTTACGGTTACGTTAATTGAGTCAACGAAAAAAATAGGGGGTTTATGAAGTATAAATAATTCAAATCAAAAACGAAAATTATTTAAATAGAAAGCAAAATTATGTGCGCAGCGCGGGCCTCGGGTCGTACTGTGAGATGTAGGTAATATTTCATGTTAGGTTGGTATACAAATGGTATTCCATTATAACTACGTTACGTATAGCCATAGTATGATGTATTTTTATTTTTTTATAAATCCACAACAAATAAAATCATACTGGCCCACCTAATATTGTTTTTGATAGTGTTTAACTTCGTTACTTGAGGAAATATTTATCTCTAATATATTTATCAAATCATTCATAATTTGAAATAGGCCTTAAAGTAAATCAAATTGAATGGTTTCTTTTGTTTATAATGTTGGTTTTGCTGTCTACAGTAGCCCCATGGCTTCTTTGGTGCTGGCTGACAGCTAAAAGCTCTGAAAAGTTACCAGACCATATAATGTATTCCTACGTCAAACCATATGATCTGCAAAAACATGTGTTTAGCAGCTGTCACTTCTGACGGTCAAAAATTAGGTATATACCTAAATGTTGACTGTCAGAAGTCAGCTCTGAGCTGTCAGTCAGCACCAAAGAAGCCATGGGGCTACTGTATTATAACCTAAAATATTTAATGCAGAATTAAAGAATAGTTAGTGTTTACATGCAAGAGACTGTATTTAGATAATTTTGTTTGAACTATGAATTGTATTTTCATGACTTGGGAATTTAAAATATATCTATAAATTTTGAATCATCGGCGTAAAATACCTATTTTCCTTAGCCGATTGTGCCAATATGGGCCGATAAATCTGATCGGTTATCGGCATCGGCCCAGCCCTACTTATTATATTATAATCAATCTAATAATATGTAGACGAGTTAACTGATTATTAAAAAAAAGTGTTTACACGTTAGCATGGACAGAGGAGGGAGAAACAATATGTTTTAACCTGTTTGGGAAAACCATCTTCAGTTCGAACGGACAGAGTTCAAATCCCTACCTACTCATCGTAGGGGATTTTGTGCAAATGTCTATTTAAAGCGGGATTAGTATGATAATAGTAATAATAATCCCAAAAATGCACAATTATTGACATTAATTAAACTTTAAATGTATTACCATAAAGTGTATACACTTTGTATAACTTGTTAAGTTTCTAATATAAACATTTTAAATGTTTGAAGCTGATAAAATGTGGTAACTGCGCGCTCCATAAGATATGTACTGCGATTTAAGAGTGGAACGGACTGTGTGATAAATTGTTTTATAATTAATTTTATAACGCTCGCCGGCGAGAACGCGTAGAGGGGCGTCGGTATAATCTTGTCTGGTTTACCAGTTAAAGATAGATCCCGGTTAGGATCATAGTTGGGTGTTCCGAGTGTTTTCATTTTTAATGGTTTCATAGTCTTATTTCCCGAAGATGTGCGTGCACTTCCTCTAAATCATAACTTCTTTATCTTTACCCAATCAGTGTTAATATTAGGATAGAAAGACACATTGCATTGATTAATTTAGTAAATGTGCCTATTTTAGTCAAATTTTCTATTATCTGTATAGTTTAACTAATATTTCCCAGTATAATATGTTATTTAACTATTGTTTTGATCTAAAGCTCACGAAACACTCTTGATTCATCACAGGACCATGGCAGTGACTAAATGAATCGAGTTGATTTAAATATAGTTTTTGTGTTCTTTATTTTCTATAAAAGTAGCATTGTTTTTTACCCTTGAAAAAATTAACTTATCCAACTGATTTATTCATTCTAAGCTCATTGTGTGTTTGCATAGCTAAATAGCGTGACTCCTCATAAGCATAATCAACTGTTTTCAGCCTTCCCCCATTCTTCTTCCTTTAATTGCTTCCAATCTTCTATTCTTACTTGACACTTTCTGTTATCTGCTCCTCCCACCTCTTTCTTGGCCTCCCCTACATCTCCAACATTTTCTTTGGCATCCTCTTTTTTTCCATTCTCATTACACGCCCATACCATCTCAGTCTTGCTTACTCTACTATCTCATGTACTCCTTGTCCCTCCCAATCTTTCCCGGATAACTTTGTTACTAATCTTGTTTCTCCTCGTTACAGCTAACATGCTCCTCACAAGCTTCATTTTCATGGCGGGACGACCCTATAAAATATCGTACATCCATATATAAAGCTCAAATGTAGAGAGTGTTTCAAAAATAAGCCCTTCATTTTTGTTAAGAAAACACGTGAGGTGAACATTCATTTACATATTGATTATAAGTTTCATAGCAGTTCGCAGGTTGTTTTTTTTTGCATCAGGTCTTATTGTCCGTTTGGATTATACACTTATGTACTAATTACGCTAGTGGTTTTAGGAACTAGGAAGGTTATATTTAAAGGAAATGTAACCACATTTCCATGGAGTGAGAGTGGATAGCCATTTAGGAAAAATTGTGGGATGTTCTTAGTCCTCTTATACTTATAAATTATAGCAACACATATATTTACATTTGTTACCTAAGCTTTGTAAAGATATTTATTTAAGGTGATTTAACATAGGTGTTATTACTTCGTTAAATATATAGTGCATCTATGCAAATTGTAGCCTATATGAAATAAATCACAACAGTATAGAATTTGAAAAGCTAAAATAAGCATTTGAAAAATGTACTTTTGACAAGAATTCAAACCCTGTATATTAATATTTCCGAGTTTTTGTTGTGTAAAATAATGAATTAATAAAAGTTTAATAAACAAACTTGTGTTAATAGGATCAGTTCAACCTTATATGTTGATATCTTTATTACATTCAACGTTTTTTCAAAATTCTGTCTATCATTGTTGCTAGTAATTTAAACATGGCTGATGGTAGCTATGGCCCACAACTTCATGTACACGACCCTCGAATAATTTTAAAATAAAGCCCCCAAAGCTCGATTAAAGTGGCCTTTGATAGGAATAACGTCAATTTAAGTTGTATACAACCAATGACAGCATCTTTCGATATTCTTTACGCTGCGTCTTACTACCCTTCCGGGATATTCGCATCTAATTACTCTAATGAGGTAGGGATGCGGAAGATAGAGGTGAGATGAAATATACCTGCATTTGCGTGAAGAGTGGGAAAGCATCAAGGGGGTTGGGGGGAATGTTTTAGAACACACGGCCGAGATTAGAACCCCCAACCTCTCCCTCTCCCCCAAACCAGGCGAACTTGACGTTTGGTCCACGTGCCCACCAATGCGGGTTTAAGCTTATTCAAATCTGCCTGAATTATCTTATAAACACGTGAGCGACCTTAGTGTGCGCTCTATTTATTTTTGTATAGTAGGTTTATTGCGACATAAAGTGATGCCTCAGTATTTCAGTTGGTAGTACAGCCGTGGATTGTGGATTATGATCCCTTTTTACACTAAACAACATATAAACTACGCTACATAACATCACGGATTCTGGATAACCTTGTATATTATTACCGTTGCATCAACTGGTTTACTACCTGAAACCCACACAATACAGCCACGTCAAATGTTTCCATCACGATAAAGAGAGATGGAGATAGAGAAAGATGAATGAGAGAGCTCTAGACGTACGTAGACTACTTGCACACAATAGTAAACAAAATATATGGCTGTATGTTACCACTTTTCATTTTAATTTTAACGCTAACATTTTATTTGATGTGTAGTTGAAAAATCTATGTGCTCTCTGAAACACCGATGTATCATTCTAAAACAAATATTTTTGGAAAACTCCATGATATTTTGATTGAGAATTTGATAAAGTTGTGAATTTTTTTTTATGTAATAGTACAAATATTAAGGAATGTCCCCAACAATGTTTTTCTTTCAAACTATTACTATTAGTTGTGAGGAATGCCAGGTCTCCACCGTGGTTCGGATTCCAGGTTAAACTGTAGGTCCTCCATTTCATCTCACATTCACCCTACCATTGCACATTATCGTAAGTGCGTATAACCCGAACGGGTAGTAAGACGCGGTGATAATAATAATAATAATAATAATAATAATTACTATTAGTTATTAATTTTAGAAGGTGCAGTATTCTCCCACCCCTTCCCACTCAAGGAAAAAAAAATCAATATAATTCAAAGGTGGGATGATCGTATTCTCTTCTCTCGCACTAATATTAGGGAGTTTGACACGATTTAAAAAAAAAAAACAGTAAAATTAATATAATTTCAGGATATTGGTTATGTGAATTATTTTAGCTGTAAATATAAAAGAAAGGCAAGATTCATTATTGTTACCTGCATCATTGGATACGTGTTATAATTGTTAGGCTCATCTAGTGTGGTTTCTCTGGTTACACGTAGGTAGAGGTTTGAAACCCACCAAGGACACAGGTTTGTTTTCCACTTTTCTTCCGCGAAAATGCGGGTAAACTTTCTCTAAATTCAACTTTCCTTATGCATAACACATTAGCGTAATAGTAAATACTGAAAAAAAAATTAATACCAAAACCTAAAATTGTTTTGTTAATTGTGGTGAGTCTATGTTCCTAGGTGGAAAAATCAAGTAACTACTATTACTCTAACAACTTTCCAATCAACCACGATAAAAGTTTTTACTCCATACAAGTACTAGTATTTGCCTGCAGCTTCGCTCGCATTAACAATAAATCAACATATGCGACAACCACAAATGATAAAAAAGAATTAACCTTATTCGAGAGCAGTGTGTTATGTGCGTGCGTACGAATATTCACGAAGAAACACGGTCCCCCCCATCCCCTCCTATGCCATAGCTCAGCTCATATCACGTGCCATCTTTTGTACCCACAATACCAGTCACGACGAATGTTCACTGCTTACATCCAATATTTTTAGACATTACTTCGCTCGCTGGTATATCATGGTTCTTTGAAAAATAAGGAGTTCAAAAGAAGAAATCTCATCTCGATCTTATTAGTACTTTTTGAGTTTAATGACAACAAACAACTAACAGTCAGACATTCTAAAAATTGATTATTTTGTATTATTACCCTCTATACATACTAACCAGAAAAAAGGAAAATACCGCTAATTTTCACCTGCCCAGACCAGCCGTAAAATTTTATTACCTGTTTAGATTTACTAAGAAACAACAATTAAGTATAGTGAAAGAAGCAACATATAGTAGTAGTGTTCCCAACCACCTGTAACAGCTCTCTGATTGGTTGATTTTGGTCACGTGACCACACTCCTCGCTTTCTGATTGGCTGTTGGTTTCCCCCCTACCCTCCTGACCCCCTTTCCAGTTTTCTAAACTTGTTTATTCTTGTCTGATTTGTTTTTTATTTGTGTTTATTGTTTTTTATGTGTGCGCAATGGTTATTTATGTTTGCTCATTGCTTTTTTATTTGTGCTCATTGGTTATTTATGTCTGGGTAGGATTCGGACGGGCGTTGGAGTTTTTTATTAGTGTGGGGGAACTTATTGCCGTAGGATTGGGACGGGGTGTTGGAGTTTTTTAAATTTATTTATTGGCGTGCAGTCCAAGCCGCCGGGTGCTCTTACTTCGACATCGCTAGTGAGCGCTGGGACCATCTTATCTGCCCGGCCGCTTAGCGTAGAGTGTGAGATGGTCCCTCCCGCCTTGAAACCCTTTTCACTTCACCTTACTACCCCTTCTTAGAGGTATGTGTAAAAAAAACCTTCCCCACCCCCTATTTGGGAATGAGTTTTCCCTGATGACAGGCGCCAGTTTGGCGGGTCGACAAGAAAAGTCGGGACAAGAATAGATCGTGACCTTGAATGATGTCGCAATGAGTTTTCCCCAATGACTGGTGCCAGTTTGGCGGTTCGACAAGGCAAATCGAGACAAGAATAGATCGTGACCTTGAAACCATGAGCTATTAGAAGAGGTCATTGACCCTGTTTATATTTTGTGACAGTTTGCCAAGTCGAGACTTGTATCTACGTGTAAGAGGACAGAAAGGTTTTGCGTGAATAAAACACGATTTTACAAAATATATATTTATTAAACATTAATATATGTCTGTAAAACCTTTAAAGGTTTCACAGACATCATAAATAATATTTACTTTTACAGAGATGCCGCATATATTCGTTCATACGTTTTTCTCCAGTGTCTCTTAGATACGTTGGTAAAATTGGTTTTAGTTCACAATCCAGCATATAATAGTCGAAGCCGACGACTTGACATGTATAGTAAGTAGCGCTGATAAGATCCTGATGTGCGTTTCCACCGTAAGCTGTTCTAAATCGATGACATCCGCTGATTCTGTTAGCGTGTCGCATACATCCACAACGAGTGTGTTGACCACATATCCCGGCGGCCGATGGCAACGTCGATGAGGTCCCACACATCACAAGGACGCGCATAGCTAGGTGCTAGATAGACGACCCATTTGAGTCCGGCGTCTTGTTTCTAGCTGATGACAACCATACGGTCACCGCAGATGCGTCTCAGAGAGATTTCATGATTGGTCAGACTTATCTTCTAAGGAGGTTGCGTGTTGCTGAAAAATTTGATATAACCAACTTATAGTTGCCCAGTTCTTGCCACTCTGAACGGTTAAACACCGCAAAGTTCCCTCCGCATTTTTATAACTGAACATAAGGTGTAAAGTTATTCTTGACGCTCATGCCGACGATGACTCGCTTGGCGTCGACTTTATCCAGCGGAAAAAAAGTGTTGAAAATACTAGTGATGGCGAGCGGCTTCACCGGTTTTGCTTTGCGGGCGCAAACGTCTTGACCTTCCATGATGTTTGATCACTTCAACGACTGTCGTGGTTATGGCAGGCACGCCCCTTTTATAGGCGCTCGCTGATTGGACGCAGCCTCTTGAGGGGCGGCAGGACCCTACAATCTTGAAAAATTTGTTGTAATATCTCACCACAGTAGCGTCATTGCCATTGTGATAGGTGGGCGAGAATAGGGTTAGGAAAGTTTTCATCAGAATGTTCTGGGCGCGATAGAGAAGGTACATGAGACAGTAATGGCCGGAAACGTCTGAGGCCATGTTTTGAAGTTGTAGCGTGCTATGAGACGTGCGGGAAGTGTTTTGGAGTATAAATGCCAGATGTGACTTTGCACTGGGTGGAAAACCCTCACTGTCAAAATATTCTTCCACGTCGTTCTTGTCGATAAAGATGGCACCAAATGCGTCCCAGGCTTGGTGTGTGGATTAGTGTTGATGACGAGAGCGGCAGGTCGAGCTATTCTTGCGGGTAGTTAATCATCTGGGTAAACACCCTACTGTACAGAACGGAGCCACGGAGGTGTTTGAAAAGCACGTCCAATGGTGTGGGCATCCATAATCAATCATCCAAATCTCAAAGTCCCCAAACGATGGAGGCCGAACAGAAATTCTATACAGAACTATGTGCTATGCACATGGTGCGGCCCAATTTAAGTGTTTTCAAAGACGAACAGACTCTGTCGTACAGATCTACGATGGGTGTAGACGTGTATTTGACTAGAATTTTTTTCTGCCCCCTTGGCGTAGACGGTTTCTGCACGCGTAGTGGCACGGGAAATGAGGGATTCGAGCAGGTTGTAATGTACATCACCGCTATCCCAGGGAATACCGTGAGTTTGTTGACGATATTGTCTGATTGTTTTTTAGCGGTGACTGAAAGTTCCTCGATAGCGTATGGGGATATTAACACCCAATGTTGAAGTAATGTACCGTATACATATAAAACACTCAGTCCCTTGACGATAAACTGTTTGCGGTCGTCTATGAAGCCCTGGAAATTTACAATGACGTCCATGATTTAAATGACGAGTGTAAGGGCGGGAAGTCGTTTAAATTAACTCCCAAAATCGGTCCCGACGTTTCTGTTCTTGTCAATGGTGATGATGTTGGCAAACTCCCCGTACACGATACAGTTGACGGTTTCGGTGAGAGCTCTGGTGAAGCTCACTTCGATGCTCAGAGAGCCATACCTCGTCAAATTCCAATTCGATATCATGTGGGCGGACAGATTAGGTGTGAGATCGAAAGCCATATGATGATATCCGTTAGGGAAGGCTGATGTCGCTAACTTCATTCATGAAATAGATATTCGTTCCAGAAAAAAATGTGTGGTAAGATATGACATATTTGCCGTTTGAAAAATCGGGCTGTAGCGGTTTCGACGGCACATGTTCCCCGTCAACGTACAGCGAGAAATGGTTCATGCCGTAGGTTTGGAAGTTGAACGGGTTCTTGGTGGCGTCTCCGTTGAATGCAGCGTTTGATACAAATCCCACGATGCATCGTTTGGGTATTACCCGGTGAATACGTTATCCAATGATTTCCCTTGCACACCCGTTGGAATAGTGAGTGTTTTACATCCACGCGGGATATGGGTTACTTTGCGGGACTGACATTTAATGCCTTGGCATTTGCCAACAGTATAAAAGGTGCTATTTTGACACGTCGCATTAGAAGGCCGGCTTCAACGATGTGAACCTAAACGTGAGGGAGTTCAGGGACGGCCATAACACTAAATCAGTCTCTGGAACGGACCAACTTGACTCCGAGTTCGGTGCCGTTAAAAAGGTATTTATCTTTGTTATTATTATTATTATTATTATTAGCACCGCGTCTTAGTACCCATTCGGGTTATACGCACTTACGCTAATGTGTAATGGTAGGGTGATTGTGAGATGAAATGAAGGACCTACAGTTTAACGTGGAATCCGAACCACGGTGGCGACCTGGCATTCCACACATTCACAAGATGTCCTTTATCTTTGTTAAACACGTCACCGTGTATATAGCCCAAAAGATTCACCGTCTTACTTTTTGCGGTGAGACTGCGACGGGCCTAAAATCCCTTGTTGCCAGCTTTAGCCTCCTCAAAGGTTCCGGGGCTGTCAGCGAACCACAGACCGCAAGTCAAATGTGTTATTTTGGCTTCACTGTTGTAATTGAGCAACGTTTCAATGTACGATCTATAAGCATACGTGTTGCTGGGCGGTGAGACTAGTTTAAAAACACATCCACCTGTATGAATAGCGAATGCAACCAGTTGTTGACAGGAGAGTTATGATCCACCTCAGTGAAAGCGCCACCATCGGGTTTCATGATGGCCGCCCTAAGAAAGAGCATGGTCTGTGAAAGATCGATATAGAACTCGCCTTGACCAGTAATGGTAAATTCGATGGATGAATCATCAGTGAGGGAAGAGACAGGTTTGTACTGGAGCCATTGTCCACTTTCAAAACTGGTTTGTGTGGGTAGGACGGAAAAGAGATAGAGTTCACTATTACACTCGCAGGACTGGGGTGTAGAAACGACATTTCAACTGAAAATATCTACCGCTTCTTTCTTGACCTTTATACGTCAGACAACGACAGGACTGAAACCTGTGCTTCTTACGACGCCCTTTATAGCCTGAGCCGGTCATAGGAGTGTCAATCTTTTGCTACGGCTTGTGTTTCAGGCTTGTTCCAGCCTCCTTGACACGCTGCCGTAGAGCCTCTTTGAAAGGACGACGATGATTGGAGACATCAGAGAGCACGTCGATACCCGTATGAAGCGCCTGTTTTCCAATTGCTTTAGCGCCACTTATCAGCAACAGTACGACGCTCTTGAAAAGTCCGCTGAAAAAACTTCCTATCCCGTGCTCGCGTTGATAAGGAGCACCGTGGTAGATCGAAGATATTCCTGTTCCAGCCTGGTTGACGTAGTATCTTTGGTAAGGACAGTTCATGTTGAGCAGCGTTGAAAATGAAGTTTCACGCACACTTTTCCAAACTCGAATGGTACAGGTTCACCAGTGTCTGTCCCTGTATTAATTTCCAGGCTTTCAATTTCCCTTCTAAGTACGGGCACGTAGTGCAACGGATCATAGCTAACTGTCTTATGTATGCCGTAGCGATAGTTTATGTTTTTGATACCAAAAATACGTAAAAGCGATGTCACAATGTCACCCACGGGCTGAGGATAGACTATATACGTGTAGATGTACATTTGCGAGGGCAAGCCTAGTAGAATATTGGCGGCGTACGGTGACTTTGATCAGATTAGTCTGAGAATCGAAACCGAGCCATAGACTTAGTTGACTTGATAGAGTCAGCAGTTGTATATTTGGTGAAGAAGAAACAACGTCCACTTTTTTGTTGGGGGTTGTGTACTTTAATACAACTCCGGAATCCTCTTTAAACGCCTCTACTTCGTTTAGGGCTTTGATCAATTCATGGATAGTGCTGTAGTTTCCAGGAGGGATGAGATCCTTTAATATTTGTTCCACGCCACTAGCGTCCACCCAGTTGTACCATACAATAGTTTGGCCCTCGGGTACGGTGGGGAAAGAACACGGATAATGGACTTCAGTGAGAGCAACTTCCCAATGGCCTTCGAGTGTAAAACGGTAGGGTAGTTGCGTGGTGAAATTCACGAGGGTATTTTTCGGAAAATATCCCATAGAGCTTCCGTTCGGCAAAGTGATGTAAAACTAATCCTTCATGGTAAGGCGCTGACGTAACTGGCAGGAATCCAAGAATTAAACTTGGCGGGGTAATCTTTCCACTGCACGTAAACTTTCTTTCTGCCACCTTTACCCTTGACACGTAATATTTTATCAACTTTTAAAGTTTCGGAAAGACGTACGCTTGCAATTCGGGTTCGTAAAAGTTTCCTGCACGTGTTGCAATGAACCATACAAAACATATATTATTTACTCTTAGACTTTAGTCACTACATTTAATTATAAATCATTGTACTCTGATTATGAATAACTGTTCACTGTACGTTATGTATTGTATACTATTAGCATAGCGTATTGCATGAATATAAACCTAGCCTTATCTACAAATACCTTATTAAACTAATAGTGGATTGGACAGTCCTATAGTAATAAACACCGGCGCAAGTGCGAAGAACTAGAGGGCTGCTACCTAGCGGCGCGGTGTTGCATAATAACCGCGAAACTCAAATCCCAAAAACGAAAAGTTAATTATAACAGAATATATTTGCAAAGCGCTAGTTTGACATAAATATAAGTCAATATATTATAATAATTTAATTTATTAATGTTTTATCATCAATAGCGGATTAAAAAGTTATTGAAAACAAGTGCAAATAAAGTGTATTTGTCTGCCCCATACGTAATTTTGTTTGTTTTAACAAAGAAACATTTTATGAGGATTTATTCCCACTTAGCAGTTCAATATGTTGGTACAATTTTGTGAGCAATTTTATCGACATTATTTTTATTTGAATAGAAGACCCGGGCCTTATAGTGAGTCCCAGGCTCCTGGAAAAATTATCATTAGTAGATGAAGATTTAAAAAATATGTTCTCCTCCACTTAATCTACTATACATACCAACAAATCGTTATGATTGGTGGTAGGGGGGAATGAGTCCCTACACTTAGATGAGAAGGGGGGATTTTGATATTTTTTCCTACCTTCAGGAATTTTTAAATTTGCAGAGCCGGGAAGATGGATTTTCCACTAAAATTGTTTGCATTTGATACAACTTAATTTTTACTAAAAGCTGTCTGGTATAGAATTGTGGACATGAGTTAAAGGGAGGTGATAGGGGATTTATCTCCTCGCTAGTTAACACTAAATTCATTTTAGATAGATTCATACGTGTAGGGAAAATTTAATTTTGGGGAGGGTTTAAATTTCCTAAGTTTAGGACATAATTACCTTAAAATTTACTAAATTGTATTATTTCACCATATCTCATTACCTGTTTTGTGCTATTTGTTATGAATTATGTATGATAACATGTTAGGAATGAGAAATGATTTTTATTTAACACCGCGTCTAACTACCCGTTAGTATTATATTCTTAAGTCGGTACTAATTACGCTAATGGGTCAGGAATTGGAAAGCTTGTATTTAGAATAAGTTAACCTGCATTTGCTTGGCAGGAGAATGGAAAACCATGTAAGACTCCCCCGACCCCAGTTCAACCAACCTAGGTTCGATCTCCCTGTCCTCGGCAGTCAAGCTCAACACAAAACAAACGCGTTAGCCAGCTACACCACCGGGGTGGGTAGTGAGAAATGTTGAATTTAGAGGAAGTACACCAGCATTTGCATGGAGGGAGATTTAAGAATTGATTAGGAAAAACCAGCGAAAGTTCAAACTGGGATTATAATTTCAGTCTCCTCATTAACGGCAGACCAGTCTACTGCGAGCGAGACGCCTTATAGCAGGTACAACCTGTGGCCCAGCTGTGTGGTGAGAAATTAATGATTTAATATATTTGTACATAATAAAGGTTTTGTGACCAAACTTTCAACAATTTGGTAAATTTTTATATACCAGAATCCTTTAAAGATGTGTAAATTACTCTTTAAATGTAATTGTTTTTAAAGAGCTAAGTCTATATTGCAGCTGCAAAAAGCCTCATCGCACTGTCGTTAAGGATTCACAAGTTTTGTACGATTTATAGCAGTTTGAAATACTGTGATTGTAGCAATTATATATTGCACAGATACCATCAGCCATATTATTTGGGATGGATAGCAACTAAAATTCTATCAGAAAAAATATAATTTTTAAATCATTTACATAATTTAACCATTTCAGTCTGTTAACGATTCGCAACACCGGGCCGTGAGAGCGCAGCACCTTCGCTTTCCCGCACGAAAAGTAGCCGACTGTCCAGTATTAGTTTCATAAGGTATTTGTTATCTATGCAAACCGAAGATCAAACTTCAGTGAATGCATAAAATGACTGAAAGAAAACCTACAAAACACTCGTTTGCAGGAAGATTTATAATAGCTTTGTTGATATTTCCAAACCCCTCGTTGCCAAGGAGACTCCCAAAGAAGATGTATACATTAAAAGTTAATGTATTTGAATTGTTACTAATTAAACGCAAATGTAATCACACAAATAGACAGTTTTTTCGACAATTCTTCGCTCGCTAATGAGATAGCATGATGGTATATAATTTATCCTGTACTCTTAAATATGAGTACAACAGATGAAGTCTCATTTCGATCCGATGTATAATTTTTGAATTAGAGTTCATGAGGGGTTGGGGGGGAGGGGGGGGATCGAACGTACATTCAGATTTAAAGTTTTATTATATAAACCCTAGATATTCCCGCAAAAAAAAGAACGTATCTTGAACGAGGTTATATAAATCCTTGCTAGCCTTGACCTAGTTTTAGCAAAACACCTCAATAAACTGCAATATTTATTTTAAATATAATCTACTAATGTACACAGAGATCAAGAAAAACAAACAAATTTGTAGGATGCCGAGGTAAATTATTGAATTTAATATGAGTTGTGTTGATTCTATCCTCGAAGTAACATGGTGTATGCATTAAGCTATTTCCCAATTTTGTCAAACGTGATCTCGAAATTACTCAAATTTTAGCAACAATCTTAAACGTAAATATACCCTGATTATGGTGGTATAGGTTAGTTACTAAAGCTACTAAAACCATTTTAATATATTCGTACCTCAAGTCATGTTATCTGCATATGCCATTCTTGATAGATATTATCAATACCTATAAATTATCACAAATAATAAAGTAAAGCGCTATAAATATTAGCCACAAATAAATATTTATGAGTTTCTTAAAATGTTCTTCCAACCAAAATCAGGTATATTTAAAGACTATACTCTAGACCTACCGTAAGTATGAGACAATTTTTGACAAAAACAGGTTATAGCCTAATGTTTCTTCGAGGACATTTTTTAGTAAGGCCAGCAGAATTTACTTTTTAAAAGCACAGTTTATATCAACATATAATTTACAAACTGACAGGCTAGTCCGAGCACACCTCTGACAAGACATCTTGTGAATGTGGGGAATGCCAGGCAGCCACCGTGGTTCGGATTCCACGTTAAACTGTAGGTCCTTCATTTCATCTCACAATCACCCTACCATTACACATTAGCGTAAGTGCGTATAACCCGAACGGGTAGTAAGACGCGGTGCTAATAATAAATAGTCCGAGCAGTACTCCAAGTACCTACCTAACCTTACTCACAGCAATAGTGCCTTCACCCCAAACTTTTTTTTTTTGCCCCACGCCTTACTTCTCGTCCGCATCCGGGTTGTACCTTTATATACTAATTATGCTAAATTGTTTGAGATGAGTAAGTTTGAATTTAGATTAAGTGTACCCCCATTTACATTGGGATAGAGTGAAAAACCATTTTGAAAAAACTCAGTATATCTGAGAGGAATTCGAAATGTTCACGTTAGTCCGTCTATTGCGAGAACAAAGCCTTAGAGCAGGGATTGCGAAATTATCCAACCAGTGTGCCACTTAAGGACTTGCTGAATTTTGAACTAATCTAGTGTAACAACTCTTATTTAATTTAATGAGTATTTGAAAAAAAAACTTGTTTACTATTATTAAATGTAAACTTAAGAAATTATATTTACATTTTAATTCAATACAATTTATCAAATTACCGCAGTATCTTAGACAATATTAATTTCAATAACTTGAAGTAAAGACATTGAAAATAACACGTTCAGCGAAAAAATACAATAAAGAGATATTTATGATAAAATCAAGAAATAGCCTAAATAATCTTTTCCGTATTAGTTTAAAATATGTTGTATTTTTTAACCACAATATTTATGTTCGTTTCATAACTTGTTGTTTTCAAAATCACACAAGATAATCTTAAGTACGAGCCAGACGATTTATAACCGCTGATTTTATTAAATTCAGTGTGATATGGCTGTCAAGATATTATCGACTTCAAAAAATTATACCACAATGGGAAAATTTTTATTTGATGTTTATTTTTTTAATGCCAGCGTGCCACCCAAGTTATATTTGCGTGCCACTTGTTGGCACGCGTGCTATAGATTTGCCATGCAGCCAGCGAAGCGGGTGAAATATTGTCAATGTTGACCGCAATTAAATGTTGTTGTTTTTTCTAAAAGGTGCTCCAACCGTCCTTTAGCAAAAAATAACAATCAAAGTTTACCAATACGGTAGCATAACGAACAAGTGTACCAATAGTAAATATATTCGTTAACGTCACCCGTAATCGAACCATCCTCCTCTAAGCTTGTGGTCCACCACTCTGTCCACTAAGCCATTGGAGGGGAGGGGACCATCATTTACGAGTAATAAACGTGTATATTTTAGCCCAGTATATAAAATGCTGGACCGACAAACCAGAAAGCAGAAGTTGACTTTTGATAATCATACTTAAATAGTGACGGGGCAAAGCCGACAATCGCTGTCTTGTTCTACCGTAGGTCCGAATAAAGACCAACAAGAACTATAACAGGATAGCGTACGCAATGGTCGAGTGATTAAAATAACAGGTACGAGCGGCAACCAGTTATCGAGGCATTGCGTGTTGGTACAGTCCGATCATAGATATAATTTCACTATGGTCCGATCATAATAAGATGAATAATCTCCGTCAGAGACTGTAATTTTCAAGGCCATCCAGAGTTTCAAATACAAACAAGATTTTAAAAACCTGTGGTATTCGCCTACGAATGACACCTTTCACGTGGGAAAATATCTTTGAAATTTCAGCTTTACAAATATGTGCTCCGCATCTTACTATCCATATAGAATATTCGCCTATCCAAACTTACAGGGTTGGGAGGAAAGTATAGAGGAAAAGTGGAAAACCATTTGGTAAAAAATCACCCACAGTTTAACCAAGCAGGTACTAATCATTTTTTTAAATGTTTTCTAGATTTTTGTTCAAATAATATGTTATCAAATTTGAAAACTAGTGTGCCATATTTTACAAAGGTAACACATTTGACTCCATATAAAAAAGTACTTTGTAAGTACTAGAGGAATAGTTTGAATGCATACAATAGTGCAAGGTTTATTAATATTGACGTGCACTAAAAGTAAACTTTTTTTTTCTGGTTCGGGTGTTTCACTTGTATTTTCTAAACAATATGTTAAAGCCTACAATAGAAAATGAATCAAACCACTACATTTGGCCTAACATTAAAAGGACTAACCTTGACACCAGAAATAATATCAGGTTGATAGACCAAGACCAGTTCGGTACTAAAACAATGCACAACAGGAATCGAAGGAAGGTTTACAAAATATGTATTGATTTTATTTAATGTTAAATTTAACATAGCAAAAATATATAGTTAAATGATAATACCATTAAACATGTGATTTCTAAACAAAGAGTATGTATCAGCACACGACTTACAGACTAGATGTCAAGTGTTGGTGCGTTCTTTTTTTTAATCCTGTATTGGTTAATTTAATATATAGTATATTAATTTAGGAACCCCCTGGGATCGAACCAGAGTCCTTTATGCCTGCCCCACAAAGACAGGATCCGCACAGGAGAGTGAAGGAAGGGCCTAGGCGTCAAGCTCGCCAGCTGCTGGTATTGGTGAGGATTAGGTTCTAAATCTCAGCCAAGTACTAAGGAATACATCTTTAAGGCGCCGTCCTCATCCTTGTTCCTTAAATTTTTAATTTCATTCTCATTTATTTGAGGTATTTATCGTGCATTTTCTGAATCGACTGATTATATCAATACACGACTTATAAACTAACTTAAATCTATAACAGACACAACATCCAACTTCCTTAGAACAGTAGAAAGACACGCTACTGACTGATTAAATTTAGATTAAACCATTACAAATCAATATTTTGAAACACGAATTTTAGAAAACAGAAACGGGCTGGGTGGGACAAATAAACGTGGTTGTGGAAACCAAATGAGAGAACTCTCTTCAAGCTAGAAGCTCCCGAGATGACGTGTGAAATCGTGGAACGGTCAAACAAACGGCGTAATAGGAACATGTTGATAGCACCTGCTCCGCAGTACAAATAGACACACGTGGAGAGACACGACACATTCATATACAGGGTGTTTTCAAG
The DNA here is from genome assembly GCA_902151445.1 of Timema monikensis. Taxonomy (NCBI): domain Eukaryota; kingdom Metazoa; phylum Arthropoda; class Insecta; order Phasmatodea; family Timematidae; genus Timema; species Timema monikensis. Next base: position 33,189 of record CABFVZ010004241.1, read on the forward strand.
ATATGTGCAGTCATTCCAGAGGAGATAAGTGCAATGAAAATGTTTACCAAGTGTTGCAACGAATGCCAGGCTCTTATAGTCTGGTTTGTCGCTGAGAGGGAGGTCGGGGTTCAAACCCCGGCCGGATGTACTGAGGGTGGTTTATTCATAAATGTTTTCCCACGTGCTTTCCACTGAAATTCGGCTACATTTCCTCTAAATTACCTTCCTTATCCATACCCCACTAGCGTAATTAAAATGTGAAAAGCCCGGACGGTTAGTAAGACTAAAAAACTTTTTACAACAACCTGACCTCAAACCGTTTATTTAATAGTGATATAAAGGAGAACACGTTAAATGAAATACTTTATATTTAATTAGTAAATTTAACACAACTTATTAAATTCGATACATTTTACACAGCGTGGCTTGCCACAGTAAAAAGTCGCACATGGAGACATGAGCACGTGTACCTCCTTTGACTTCCAGAAACAGAGAGAGAGCGAATTATTTAGTATCTGCAAGAATCCCAGTGTAATGTTCCATCCCAAATGAAACGAGGAGTGTAGGGTAGTAAAAACGCGCTAATCGGAAAGTAACCAGAGATAGATCAGCACTCTGCTTTGTTAGAGAGAAAGCAGATCAAAGCTAATAGGTTTTGACAGCCTACCAGTTTTAATACCAAAATATAAAGTTACTAGACAGTTACATAAAACGAACAAAATAAATAGAAAACGTACGTATTAATTTGGAAAATTACTAAATTAGAATTTATAAATCTAAGATATGGGAACTAAGAATCTAACATTACAACCTAAAACGACCCTTTGACATATCAATAAGAAAGAGGGAAAAGAAAACTGCGAAATTTCTCATCGCAAGGTAAATAAAAACTAAATGCTAATTCCCAATGTTTTTTAAATGCTATGTTGTGACTTGTGAGCCTATACAAAGATTAGATACTGTATTTGTTAGAGAGCGTATAACCCGATAGGGTAGTTTAGACGCAGTGCTTAAAAAATAGAGGAAGGTTAAATCTAGAACCCTTTATCATCAAACCTAGTCTCATAGCTCCGTAAATATGCTTTAAAGGAATTTGAAAATGAGCTAGTGTCACATTTAATGCATGGTGGAATTAAATATTGAGTTAGAGATGAACAAGCCCGCCAGATCCTCTAACCGTGCCCGGTACCAGGGGCAAAGCACGGGCCCCCTCTCTTTGTTCTACCCTGCTTCAGTGCCAGCGAAATCATATTTTTCTAGGGAGGGAGGGGGGAATAGATTATTTTAGCAAAAAAAAAATTTGGCTTGAAGCGTTCTAAGCCCAAAGCAAAAGGGAGGCCCTCCTTCCCTAAATGTTTGAAAATTGGATACACCTAGAGGATAATTGGGATGGCTCTCGTCTGAATTTGAACTCAAAGGTTTAGTTTATCAGTTTAAGTATTGTTCAGCAAGTTGATAATACCATATTTTGTGATTCAGCTTTTAATTTGCCAGTAAATTATAATTTGAGCAATTTGCATGTTCTTTAATCAGAAATATAACCTATTATTTACCTCACTATGAGTTGAAAATGGGCACATACCGTATTGTTAATTAGAGGCCGCAAATGTTTTAAATTGATTTGAATCAAATATTTGGAACTAAACCGGGCTAAACAAAAAACAAACAAAAAACACGGTTTAAAATAAAGTATTTTGACCGAGTTTTTCCTCAATTTTGATCAATTGCAACTTTCGTCCAAATAGTTTGTCTTTTTTAAATAAAGCTGCTTTTAAACATCGTGATACACTTTCTATAGAATTTACTCGTAAACCAAAGAGTGCTGTATTAATTTAACACAATCGTTTGAGTATCATTTTTATTTTAAATACCAACTTGTTAAGCCTATGTAAAAAGAGTAATGTAAACCAATTACATTACTTGAAAATCTACATTTAGTTGCCTTAATGGGGGGGAAAAAATCCCTAAATAGCTTCTACCTAGGCGTTTGGTATTCTTATATTGTTTTAACCTCCGGTGATTGGAGAGCTGTGTCCCCAAAGCACCTCAAAATCTTATTTTTGCTACGACTTCATGATGTGTCCATGTTTTTTTTAAATGCTATATAATATCTACCTTTTTGCCTTTTACCTCCTTACATTGTTTGTTTATAAAAATGTAGGACTACATGAGTATCTTGTTTCTTCAATCCATAACCACTTCGGTATAAGGTATAGGCTTACATTGGGTAAGTTACCACTATCACCACAGGCTGTAATGCTGTTCACAGACAGATAGAGGTTCAAATCCAGGTCGGGTGTATTAAAGGTGGTTTTTACCGAATGGTTTTCCATTCTCCCATCACGCAAATGTGGGTACACCTTCTATCTTCTATATAACTTTCCTCGTCCCTAAAACTACTATCATAATTAGTCATAAGCGTACAACCTATAAGGGTATTATTAAAGACGCGTTATTTAAATAATAATAATAATATTTAGCACCGCGTCTTACTACCCGTTCGGGTTATACGCTTTAAGAACTAATTACGTTAATGGATTAGGAATTGGGAAGGTTGAATTAGAGGAAGTGAACCCGCATTTGCGTGGAGGGAGAGTGGAAAACCATTATAGGAAAAACCACCCCCAGTTCACCCGACCGAGATTCGAACCTCAATCTCCCCGTCCTCAGCAGCTGAGCTCAACACGACAAGCGCGTTAGCCAACTAAGCCACCGAGGCGGGTCGTTATTTAAACTATATATATTCCACTAAATTGCTATAGCTAGGATTATAGCCATGCAGACTTTTTTAATTGAAACTATGTTCCCCTGCAGTAGCCCTTTCCCTAATGTAAATACTCTTTGGATCCGCCGCTTTACCCGTAACTAGTCTGCCAAATGATGCACATATTTTGAGAACGCCGTGTAGTTTCTGTGTGAATCTGTATGCGGCAGTTGCGGATACCAATACAGGCTGCACGAGATAATAAACTTTTTTTTTTGTCACCAAATGCGTTTCAAGACCTGTTCATAATTTATTTATAACCCACGAAGAAAGAATATACACATGGCACTGATACAGAGTTATTTGTTTAACTAAACCGGTATTTAATAATGTAAGAGTTATTTTTATAGTATAAATATAATTTTCCATCAAACGGCCCCATGGTGTAGTGGTCAGTGTACCTGGCTACAAGGCTAGGGATACAATTAATATTTTTAAGGGGAGTCAACAGTCTCAAGGGTTTAGTAAATTAGGCTTAAGTTAGGTTAAGCTCACCCTGGCTCTACAACTTCGTAATAATTAACATTACCTCATCTCATTGTTTATTATTATTATTATTATTATTATTATTAGTATTAGCACCGCGTCTTACTACCCGTTCGGGTTATACGCACTTACGCTAATGTGTAATGGTAGGGTGATTGTGAGATGAAATGGAGGACCTACAGTTTAACGTGGAATCCGAACCACGGTGGAGGCCTGGCATTCCNACTTACGCTAATGTGTAATGGTAGGGTGATTGTGAGATTAAATGGAAGACCTACAGTTTAACGTGGAATCCAAACCACGGTGGAGGCCTGACATTCCCCACATTCACAAGATGTCTTGTCTCAGAGGTGAAGGAAGGGTTTGGTAATCAGATAAATCTGTGCCGGGACCGAGGGTTGAACCCCGGACCCCAGCACAGAAGTCCGACACCTTACCCCTAGACCGCCAGGTCACCCATCTCATTGTTGGTACGACGTGTAGACAACCTCCTAGGCTGTACCTTGGCTAACGATGTGTGCCACCAGAGCTGCTAATAGTCTACACATAAAGCACCGCACGTCAATGTCAATTAATATCGGTCATTTGTATCATAAGGTAAAAAAAAAAGTGGACATCAATAAATTGGATGTATTATAAAAAAGTTATTTTCCAAATGGAAGCTGTTTAAGATAATCTTGATATAATAAACCAAGCATAGTTTTCATAATGAATTGTCGTATCATAAGGGAACACAAACTTACTAAATTTTACCAGATAATCTCAAATAATGGTGTGGCCTCGACTCTTACAGAACGAAAGAAGGTTTTATCCATAGATAACAAAAAAATGCATACTCATGTAGACTGGTTAAAGTGGAAAAACCCATTCTGTGACCGCCTGGTCTATGGCGCCACTCTCACAGTGGTTCCCAAAGTGTGCTCCGAGGAGCATCTCCAAGTGCTCCGCGAAGAGATCGGAAAGAAAAACGAATAAAATAAATATGACATCATATAAAAACTGTGAAGTTGTGTGGCCATGAACTGTGCATAAGTAAGTATTGGGTAGAAATTATTTTGCTTCTGCAACGTGTTGAGAAGCAGAGTAGGTAGAAAGTTTTATCAAGGCGAAGTGCAGGTCATATAACCTCAGTCAGCTTTGCCCGCTCGAACCTTCTTGCAACCGTGCAAAACATCGAGAACGTCGGTGAAGCACACAGACCTCACGCGGCGAAACCAGACACAAGATACTAGACGGTGCCAGCTAGCCCCGTCTCTTCGAGAACATCATCCTGCTTTCAGATAGGATTGTTAGCTTCGACACATTTCCAGAATTTTCTGATTCCATACTAAAATATCGTATCTCTTCGCACCTCCAGCCTCCAAACAGTATTCAGTCGAAACTAATCAATTCACGTTGTAGGGTTATTTATTTATCCTTGTGGTATGTGCTTTTCAAGTTAAGTGGATTTTTAAACAATTACGCCAATATAACTTTTCGGATCTTCTCTTTTGAGAACAAAACACGAGACTTTTGCAGATCTTTTGTACCACCTACGTAAGGATTCAGAAAATATCGATTTCCTTTCAATAGATAGCTGGCTAAAATCAAGTTTCTTAAAAGAAAAAAAATCTCAAACCCTCAGTGACAATACCTCCAGTGGTCGGCGATAAAGTACAAGCGTTAAAAAGTAAATTAAGTTTTGTGCGGAATCAATGAATAATTTAAATCTAGACAGCTTGCCAATGGTAAAAGAATTAGAGAACCATCCATACTCCGACTTACTTGGAGATAACTAAAATAAGTTTCACGTCCACCTGCTAAGTTTGCTTGATAGTTTCAACTGTTATTTTCCGAAAGAACTTCAAGAAAAAATAAAACTTTTGGGTTGGAAAAGCCACCATGTCTGACATCGCAGCAGGTTAATGGGTTAGACATTGATCAATCGAAAGATGTAGGTATTCAACTCAGCTTCAGAACTATATGTCGATATGGAAAAAGAAAGAGACGTTGTAATGTTACTTATTTGCCCCTAAAGAATATGTGAGAGCATTGACAAAAATATCATCCTAATTTTATAAACGTATTTAATTTTATTTGAACTTTATAATATATTACGTGGCGCTTAAAGCACTTCTTCTAAGAAGGCACGAGCCACTAGTAAGTGACGTCAGAGCGCGTGACGTTAATAGAGTCGATATGACAATTTAAGGTTTTTAAATAATAACTTCCTGTTCTGGAAAGATCGAATAGAAATTTTAAAAGGTAATTTGAGGCAGCTTCCGGCTCTCTGACCTTCTACTGCCACCGAGATGTTTTTTTTCTTGTATTTTACATTTTTTTAACACAACCTTCTAGAATGTTCTTTTTGAAGTGAGTTATGTACTCGGCGTGGTGAAATAAATCGGGACTGAGCACTGGCTCACACACTGGCTCACTAGCACCCTGACTGTCACTCCAGCTTTCAATACGTACGGTCGTGTATTCATTATCAGTCGCCTCTCTAAATTATCACACTAAACGACATGATCAGTTTTCCGACCATTACAAATAGGGATTATTGAATAAATAAATAGTATCAAACTTTACAATTGTGCTATTATTCAATACTAAATAAAGTGATTTATATATCAGTAACAATTAATCACATAATTCAGTAAACTCTTTAATTGGCGCTCGACCACGGGGCTATAAATACAGATTATCTCACAACATCAAAAAACCGTACCGCTCTAATTAGTGCTCGACCATGGGGCAATTATCAGCTAATTAAACGGTAAACTCTTCAATTGTGACCTAACAGTGGAACCCACAAAATCAGAACTTTTCAATTGGCGTCCAACAGTGGGACCAGTGAGTCCGAAACTATTCAACGTAGGCCTACTTGTAAAACACAGGATAGAGACATGGAGTATTCACACATGCTGCACCAGGTATCGTTGACGTATGCATCCCTTACGTTTCGTTCTAAGATATTTTGAAGACTATTCTTGTATTCTAATAAACGCTAACCAAGAACTTGTGCTCGTTCGTTCGACAACAATTTCATTACAAAGAGCCAACCCTAAGACACCTTTTAAGATCGAACAAAGGAAAATCTCTTGACTAATGCCTCATACTAAAACAGACTATATGAATCATCTAAATCGACTCAGTTTAAGCAAGAGTGGACGATATTTAGATCTACCTCACCGTACATGATAACTGTATGAGTACCCGAACGTGCCTGCTTTCATGCAATACGATTAGCCCAAATGATAAGACGCGAAGCCCATAAACAAAAACAGTTTACTTCATTAATATTGAATACATATTACAATTAAATGCGGAAACGTAATATCAATATTATAGTTGCGAAATAACTTTTAGAGAAAATCATCATTTCTTTATGTTAGTATGAATTTTTTTTATAAGTTATGCAGAGTAGTTTCGAAATTTTTAAATTATAGTTTAATATTATTATTATTATTATTATTATTATTATTATTATTAGCACCGCGTCTTACTACCCGTTCGGGTTATACGCACTTACGCTAATGTGTAATGGTAGGGTGATTGTGAGATGAAATGAAGGAACTACAGTTTAACGTGGAATCCGAACCACGGTGGAGGCCTGGCATTCCCCACATTCACAAGATATCTTGTCAGAGGTGAAGGAAGGGTTTGGTAATACAGTTTAATGAGTTATTTAAACTATACAGTGCGTTCATTTAACTGATGTATAGCACGCACTGTATTTCTACATTTACAGTATGTATTTTTAAAGTATTGTGTATTTGTTTAGTTACAGGAAAACACAGTATGTAGCTACAACATGTGGATATAAAGCATTTATTATAATAATTGTTTCTTACCAATTGTAATGTTACTGATTTTCCCCTAAAGAATATGTTAGAGCATTGACAAAAATATCATCCTAATTTTATAAACGTATTTAATTTTATTTAAATTATATAGTATATTACGTGGCGCTTATGGCACTTATTCTTCTAAGAAGGCACGAGCCACTGGCAGTGACGTCAGAGTGCGTGACGCTAAGTAAGTCAATATGACAATTTAAGGTTTTTAAATAATAACTTCCTGTTCTGGAAAGATAGAATAGAGATTTTAAAAGGTAATTTGAGGCAGCATTCCGGCTCTCGGACCTTCTACTGCCACCGAGATGTTTTTTTTTGTTTTGTTTTTTAAATTTTTTATAACATCTTCGAGAATGTTCTTTTCGAAGTGAGTTATATACTCGGCGTGGTGAAATAATCGACAGTGGCTCATCAGACTGGCTCACTAGCACCCTGACTGTGAATGTCTGTCACTCCAGCTTTCAATACGTACGGTCGTGTATTCATTATCAGTCGCGTCTCGAAATTATTAACATAATCAGTTTTACGATCAAAACAATAGTGACATTAAAATAAAATCGCATCTAACCTAATAATTGTGTATTATTTCAAGAGTTCAACAATTGGCGCTCAATCACAGGGCTATAAATACCAATTATATCATCAACGTACCGTACCGTTTTAATTAGTGCTCGATCACGGGGCACTTATCAGCTAATCAATTAAACAGAAACACTTCAATTAGCGCCCAATGAGAGGAGATTAAAACTATAATTCTTTAAATGGCGGCCATCGCGGTGCAATTAATAAAACCGTAATTCTTCACATTCTCTTTTAACTTTGAGTTTGCTAACCAATATAATATATTTAATTTGACTTAGTTCAAAATTCACTCCCATTTTCCTTAAATTGTGTTCGGGCTATAGGGGTTCGGTCAAATGTGAAGTTTACTGTATTTCAATGAATATATGAAAATTGTTTTAGTAAATTTTAAAACTGTCAAACAAGTTCCTTATTTACTCTTATTTTTAAGCACTGCGTCTTACTACCCGTTCGTGTTATAAGCTTATGTACTAATTACGCTAATGGTTTTAAAGACGAGGAAAGTTATAACAGGAAGTGTACCCGCATTTAAATGGAGGGAAAGTGGAAACCCATTTTGTAAAAACCACCTTCAGTACACCCGACCGAGATTTGAACCTCGATCTCCCCTCATCGGAAGTCTAGCCTACTCCAAGAGAAGCGCGTGATCTAACGCGGCCACCGAAGCGGGTAAGACTGACTATGGACAACTTAACAATGAAGGTCCTCATTTTCTAAGACATGGTTTGGACACCCCTTGCCCCGCCCCCTTCTGTTATATTAATCCACATCCCTCTCTGAATTATTACAAAAAACAGACAGCTTGCTAAGCGACAACATGCGCAGACCACTCTTATATGATAGGGATTATAAATCCCAAGGCATTTATTATTTTTTTATCTTTTGCTAACCTTTTTGATCAAGAGAAATATTTTATTTTCGTAATCTGAATAATTGTTATGGGTAGGGCCCAGAATTTGATGACATGTCATCTCTTTATTGTTACATCTCCTACAATGCTCATAAGAGCATACACTTTGTTCATGATCCCTTGGTTGTAAAAATGTATAATTTATGGGTAGTAATTTGGTATGTTTGAATTTTAAGGCATATTTTCTTGGTTTTCATCCTTTTAAATCATTTTTAAGCATATTTAGGAATTTTTGAGTAATTTTAAGGAATTTTTGGGTCATTTCAAGGTTTTTAATTTGATTAAGTATAATTTAATACCATCGATATTTTATAAATGAAATTTTTCCAAAGCACAGTTGTCGGAATTAAATGATAATGTACCTTCTTTGATCTTATGATTTTGAATAAATATACCTGGTGAGACTGCAATTAAGCTTGAAAGGGTTGCGTTGGGAGCGAATATGTATTACTTCTGAAACATATATTTGCAAATCAATTTTATATTTTTCTTAAAGAGTTTATGTTAGAGACTTAATTGCATGGATAATTTTTAGTTTACATTTGTAAAGCAAGTGTTTTTTCGATTTAACCTAGTCGTGTGCATTTATTACGCCCCTTTGTTCGTATTTTTAGATATATTTTTTTTAAACATTTTAAGTCTTTTTATATAATTTTAGGTCCCTTTTTGATTATTTTTAGGTCATCAAAATCTGGATCCCGGTCTTTTGAATCAACAAATTTAAACAGGGCTTTCTCGCTTGATTTAAAAAGTTTCTGTTAAAATTACACCATGCCCATGACAAATAATCAAAAACTGTTGACATTAACATACATATAAAATAAAATTAAATATATTTAATGACGATATTTGATTTATTTTGGCCAAAAAGATTTTTTTTAACGTGCAAAAATAGAAACTTTAACTCGCGTTATTTTTCAGCCCACAAAGGACCCTTACCTATAACAATATTATATAAAAACGTCGCTCTACGTTTCTTTATTGAATAAGTTCGTACCATATGAGTATTAGTTTTTATTAAATGTATTTTTAGCTGAAATTTTGGCTGGGGGAGGGGAGGTTGGATCCCAAGACTCAAAATGTTAACGTAGACCAAATAAAATCCAAATATCGAAAAATACTAAATTGGTAAATTTTAAAACTAATATAGTTGCTGAACACAATGTTGTATTTTATTTAGTAAGTTCTTAAAACACTTTTTATGGTAAGGAAAGACATTAAAAATACGAAAATAAAGCAGTACTGGTCCAAGTTGTCAGAAGAGTTACCTGGTAGTAAACCAGGTGAACTCACTAAACGAGAAAAAACACTTTCCTAGTTGGCTTAACAAAGCACGCTAACCCGCTTCAGTGGCCGAACGGTCTAAGGCAGTGTGGTCCAAACATTCCTGGAGAAAAATTAAAGACTTCAAACAAAACGATTAAAAAGGGTCATGATTGTATTTTACTATGCATTTATTTGATTAATAAAAATATGTATAAATACATACAATGCTAGGTTGTTTTGTAAAAGTATGTGTGTGCGTGTATATTTGATAATGGATTTTTTGGGGATTAATTCCAAATGTTTTTATTTTAGTAAATTTTGAGATATTCTTCTAACAAAATTTACAATTTGTGTATAAGTATTTAAAATAATTGGTTTGACCTCGGTAGTCCTAAGTTGTACACAGAGCTCGCTGCAGGAGCAGATGTTCGTGGGTTCAAATCCAGCCAGGGTTGAGGGGTTTTTCTTGAGCGATATAAACGGTAGTACAACCGTTGAGTGTATATATACATTCAACGGTACAACCTCCTTCTGAGGGAAGTAAAGCCGTCGGTCCCTTGTCGAGTGTGTCATGTGAAAGGATCGTGGAAGGTATGTGAAAATACCTCTCTGGCAGAATTGGTAGGCCCTTTCTTTCTCACTCATAGAAAGTTCTCGTGTACTGATATAATCAGTAAGTTCAAAAGTGCACGTTAAATACCTCAAGTAAATATCAGATAAATTTACTAAGAGTAGTTTTTAAGTTATATATTAAGTTTATGGGACTAGTAGATATATATTCGACCCACAGTGAAAACTGATAATCAGATTTGGCCCTTGGGGGTGAAAAACGTTGGACCACCCCGCTCTAAGGTATCACTCTTGTGTTGGACTGGACTGCTGATGGTGGGGAGATCGGGTTTCAAATCCCGGTCGGGTCTATTGAAGGTGGTTTTTCATAAAAGGTTTCCAACCTCCTTACACGAAAATGCGGGATGACTACCTTTAAAATACTTCCATTCTCATCCCTACCCGATGAGAGCAATTATCATCCATATAACCTGAACAACACCGATTTTCCTTTTCCAAATTTTTTGAATTTTACAAGTAAAAGTTTAAAACTCTAAGAAGAAAGTCACTAATTGCATTTAACCATATTTTCCAGCCATACTTCTAATTCACAAAATTATAAAATCACTTAGAAACTCAAGAGTCAAAAGTACTATTTGATCATTTGGATTACTTTAAATACACCTTTTAAAAGATTACAAATATAGTATGTCACAAGAGCAGTATTTGCACTCTCATTCAAGCGAAGAAGAAAATCAATACGTAGTGTTATTGAACATAGATAAGAGCCAAAAGTTTTTTTTATAGCACGAGTACATGTCAAAGAAGAAACAATGTAACAAAATATAAATATATACTTGTATATAAACTGTATGAATCAAACAAATGCAAAGTTAACTCCCTTATGTAGTAGTTTCCGATTGTTTTTATTGATTTCCTCACATGCATTCTCTCTCATGTTACGATTGCTACAGTTTTTGTAAATTTTATCGTAAATCAATCTGTAGAACAAATATTTTCATAGCCTCGCTTGGCGATAGTACCCGACTGTTCTGTACAATGTCCTCGAACTTTTCCGGAAATATCCGATGAGACAAACCTCGCCTGGCGACGGACGCTATCGAATATAATAAAGTATTCTCCAGGGATAATTATTTTTACTTTGCTTATATTCGATTCGCCTAGGTGGTAGTGTAGGTAACACGAAATAAGGGCAGTATGTTTGCGTTTTTTTGATCAAAACATTTGTTTGGCCAAAATAAATAAAACATTGTTCCAGTGGAAACAGAGTTTAATTTTCTTCCCATCAACGGGTTCTTGAATATGTTTGATTTATTTTGGCCAAAATTATGTTTTGCTATATTATTATTATTATTATTATTTAGCACCGCGTCTTACTACCCATTCGTATTATACGCTTAAGTACTAATTACGCTAATGGATTAGGAATTGGGAAGGTTGAATTAAAGGAAGTGAACCCGCATTTGCGTGGAGGGAGAGTTGAAAGCCATTTAGGAAAAACCACCCCAGTTCACCCGACCGAGATTCGAACCTCGATCTCCCCGTCCTCAGCAGTCGGGCTCAACACGACTAGCGCGTTAGCCAACTACGCCATCGAGGCGGGTGTTTTGCTATAAACACCGCAAAAACATCACCCCTTAACTCACTTTCTCTACACTCTCGCCTTAATTATCTTAAGTAAATAAGATGAACATTAATGCTAAAATTACCCGCCTCGGTGGCGTAGTTGGCTAACGCGCTAGTCGTGTTGAGCCCGACTGCTGAGGACGGGGAGATCGAGGTTCGAATCTCGGTCGGGTGAACTGGGGTGGTTTTTCCTAAATGGTTTTCCACTCTCCCTCCACTCAAATGCGGGTTCACTTCCTCTAATTCAACCTTCCCAATTCCTAATCCATTAGAGTAATTAGTACTTAAGCGTATAACCCGAACGGGTAGTAAGAGGCGGTGCTAAATATGACTATTATTGCTAAAATTATCTTAACTCGCAAGTCAGATCAGTGAATGGATGTTACACGGCAGGGGTTCCCAAACTTATCGAGCGAGGATTTAAAGTGATTGGTGGGCGGATAACCATAATTAAACATGAATAGATGTAAGCAGTGCGGCCAACCTAAATAACCTCTGTCTCCCCAAATAGGAAACGTTCATCAGCCCTTAATATCAGCTTATCGCCTACTAAGACGCGCCGCGCGGAACCACCTTGTGGCATTTATGTGCCGGAACCCTCGGGGTTTATAAAGAATAATTATTTCCTTTCGGCGCGTTGTGGCACGCCTGAATGGGCGGGGGTTGTGGAAGGAATCGTGGGAGGAACACGCTCTCGTGTCATTCCGACACTATCCGGGTACGTTGGCTTAGTCTAGCACTTCAACCAATTATTTTTTTAGCACCGCATCTTATTGCCCATTCGGACTATACGCCTATGTACTAATTACACTAATGGATTAGGGATTAGGAAGGCTTAATTTATAGGAAATGCACCTGCATTTGCGTATAAAGGTCATTTATGAAAAACCACCCTCAGTGTACCTGACTGGAATCGAACCCCGGTCATATCTTTGGCAATCTAGTCCAACACGAGAGTAGCGCGTTAGATCACGCGACCACCGAAGCGTTTTATTCTTACTGTTGATTTTGATAAGTAAAATGCATATTAGAATGAGGTAGAATTTTATATAGTTACCAGCGAAGTCAAAACACGTGTTTTCGTTGTGTTTTTACAGGCAGATTTAATTAAAAATATGTGTATAACCCGAACGGGTAGTAAGACAGGGTGCTGCTAATAATAATAATAATAATAATAATAATAATAATAATAATAATAATAGTAATAATAAATAGAGGAAGAAAGTGATAAACAGAAGGTAAATATTTACTATAACTTTTTGACCAAATTAAATCTATTACCAGTAACTTCAAAAAACTTAAATGGCAAAAAATAATCACCACTTCTAAAAAAAATACTGTTATGTACAAACTAATTCGGCCATTTAAGCTGAGTTTAAAATACTTTACACAACTTAATGAAAAATCTATTAGAGTTTATTAGATTCTCAGAATGAATAACGAAGAGGTGGTTTTATTAGTTTAAAGAATATTCCAACCTATATAAGCTATCTCATCCCAAGTACTACGATAGTTTGGTGAATGTTCCACACGGGGCGTTACATGGGCGAACCTCCGGTGGAATGCGCAGAGAATGTTCCGCGCGGCGCGGCTTAGTGGGCGACTAGCTTTAGGCTGAGGAACTGTACACCACAGTACGCCTGTTTTGTGACAGGAGCACCATCATTTCGATATTTGTTGAATTTTTCCCCATTTTTTTTAATGTGTCAAAGCGTCTGCGTTCCGGATAAACCCATTCCACATACCGTAGTTCGGGGACCCATGGTACAAAGCATGAGGCCCACAATGGACTGGTTTGACGGTGATGGAGAGGTCGAGGTTCTAATCTCAACCAGGTGCACCGGGGATAGATTTTCACATGTGGTGATACTTTCCACCCTAGTTTCATTCTATCGTATTTTATTTAATTACCGTTCTCATTTCTACCCCGTAGATTAAGCAGTTAAACGACCTTTATATTAAAACGTATCCACTACAACCTAAACTATATTACACCCCTCTGAGCCCCTGACCTCGTGGCCAAAGTGACTTGCTGATCACAAGGTTCCCGTCCTTCTCATATGAGGAAATGTCATCACGCGTGTCATGTCTACGACAAGATCCTTGAGCGTGATCGTGTGTGATATGAATCAAGTTGAAGGAACTCGAACAAAATAAACCAAGTTTAGCTAAACAAGTTCAAGTGAGTGCGACCTCAACAAATGACACAGTGAGGAAGCAACGTTAACTTCAATATGGTTCAAATTGCTGAGGACGGGGAGATCGAGGTTCGAATCTCGGTCGGGTGAACAGGGGGTGGTTTTTCCTAAATGGTTTTCCACTCTCCCTCCACGAAAATGCGGGTTCACTTCCTTTAATTCAACCTTCCCAATTCCTAATCCATTAGCGTAATTAATACTTAAAGCGTATAACCCGAACGGGTAGTAAGACGCGGTGCTAAAAATATGGTTCAAACCCGCTTTGCTGTCTCGGGGTCTGTAAGGCCTTACTCTCGAAATAGACTAGACTGCCGATTACGGGAAGATCAGGGTTAAAATCCCGGTCGGATGTAATGAGGTGGTTTTCCTAAATTCAACCTTCCGAACCAATACATTAGTGTAATTAGTGCATGGCAAACAGGCGGAATGGGTAGTAAGACACCAGAGGAAAAAAGAAATTTGGTTCAACAAATGACACAGCGAGGAAGCTCAAATCAAACCAGCCCACCGGGATGTTTTCCTGTGTCTCAGTCCACCCCTACTGGCGCCATTGTCCATGTGTCCACCGGTGCGGGAACCAGAGACTTATTAGCAACCCAATTCAAAGTGAAGGGAAGACGAAGAAGATAATTAATAGGAAACGTACCAGCACTAATCTTCCGCCCACCCGACTCTTGAAAGACGTCAATATAACATATGTAAATCCTCGACATACAGGACACGTGCTATGTGAACACTAACCAATATATGGAAGACATTACCAGTATGGTCATATGACGCAGATTTTCTTATAGTGTTGATTAATTAACAGTGGTTATGACGTGGCAGACACTAGGACTGCCTTACAGGTCACTGCACTTGAATCAAAGAAATATCTATGTAAATACTGTTTGTGTTTACTCATCACTTGATACATTCCGGAAGAGTAAAATTAATATATCGCAACAAAAATGATCGGGAATAAGGGAACGTCATCGTGCGGACGTGTCTTTTCCAGGTTTCTTCAAACAATTTGTTGTTAAAAAAAAAGAAATAAGGAAAATTTACAGAGCGAAGAACGTTTGTATAGTAGACTCACCATAGTAAAAACCTTATTTGACAGTGAAAGTACAAAAAGTGAATAAGTTTTCGTGTTCCAATATCAAGCCATGTTTAACAGACGATGCCAAATTTGGAAGTTCTGAAATAAATCTTATCTAATTTACATTAATTGTATATAGGTACAGTATTGAAGGTTCTTTCTATGTTGCTCCGACAATAAAATTTCCTACCGAACATCAAATTGCAAAATAGGAAGAGTTACCCACTTCGCAGCTCACAACTCGTCGCTCTCGTAATAGACCAGATTACCGATGACGAGGATATCGGGACTCGAACCCCGGTAGGGTGTATTGGGGTGAATTTCTCTTAAATGGTTTCCCATTCTCCATCCGTGCAAATGCGGATATATTTCCTTGTCCCTAACCCATTAGTTTAAATATTTGAATAGTTGAACGGATAGTATGTTAAAACACCTTAGTTTGTGTTATAAATGCATCTAAATATCATCTTCTTTACACTGAAAAATGACACCTGAACATGGGAATCGAACCCAGGACATTTGGCTTAGTTCGACAATACGCTAACAACTGAGCTATCCTGAAGTGCCGAGGGTCAGTCTTCACACAGACTCTTGCCAAACCCTTCCTTCCCCTCTGACAAGACGTGTATTAATCACAACTTGTGAATGTGTGGAATGCCAGGCCTCCACCGTGGTTCGGATCCCGCGTTAACCTGTAGGTCCTCCATTTCATCTCACAATCACCCTACCATTACACATTAGCGTAAGTGCGTATAACCCGAACGGGTAGTAAGACGTGGTGCTAATAATAATAATAATAATAATAATAATAATAATAATAAAGGCAAAGATTCCGTTTTAAAATATGAGTGAAGAATGACCCTGGGACCAATCCTGGATAGCTCAGTAGTTTAGCAATGGCGTACTAAGCCAAATGTCCTGGGTTAAATTCCCGTGTCCAGTTGTAATTTTTCAATTTGAATAATATAACAAATAATATTCCTCAGCAAAATATTAATATTATGATAATTTGCGGTGTCAGTTTATGAAATTAATCTCACATTAATTTATATTAAAATACATTTTAATATGTAGTTCATGCTGAAATGTACCATTCAAGGCATTCATAACACGAATGAATGAATTACTTTGAGTTCAGGTTCACAAATTAGCTGTAAGAAAAATCAGGCAATGTAACACTAGCGGAGTACTTTCTTTTATCAACTCTTTTTAAGGTCTGCTTGTGGTTTTTTTTTAATCGACTCATTTTCAGGTCTGCTTATAAGGCAACATTTTGGAAATAATGTAATTTTTCATTCCCAATAACTTTTATATAATGTAACCTGTATAACCTAATAAACCAAAACAAAAATAACCCATAAAGGAGGACAACGGCGTCAGTTTGGTTTTGTTCAATTTGCCATTAACGAGGTGTCAGGGTACGAATCACAGCCAGATCTACAGAAGTTGTTTTCCTTAATAGTTTTCCACACTCATTCAATGCAGATGAAACTATAATTCCTCTAAAATTCTACCTCCCTCAACCCTAGCCTATTAGTGTATGTAGGTTGATAATCTGTAGTCCGATTTGCTACTCATGCACTATGGTGAGCGCTAGTGTCGTATTAACTACAGTATAGAGTCTAGAAAGTTTGAAATAAAAGGGACAGGGCCCATTTAAAACGGTCGAAAACTCGAGTTATTCGGAATAGCGAGGGGAAAAGGGGGGTGGGGAATTATAATACATGTTTTAAGTGTAAAAATTAACTTATATATATTTAACTATACAATTTTTAAATAATTTCATGCATGTTTAAGCCCTATGTAATATTATCTTTTAATTTACCAGTTTAGTAATAAGTGGAAAATTTACCGGCAATACTCCAAATCCTCATTTTCCAGAAAATTCAAATCTCACCTCCCTATAAACGGCTAGCAAGTGCAATGTGAGTCAACGTCTTATGACGCTCGACCACAGGTGCGAGTAGTGGCTGTATGAACTATAAAAACACACACTAAAATACCACGCAAACGCGGTGGCAGTAATCCGCGTCGCAATTTGCGATGTAAATCATTATGATCGTTTATAATTATGAGGACACACGGGAACTAGCTTTTCCCGTATGTTCATCATTTCTACTGCGCATGCGCTCACACAAATATTTTATATGTACAGAAGTTTACATTAAATCTAATATTTATACGTGTCACAGATATAATTAATATATTAATTACAATGAAATTGCCACGTGGGGGTTAAAATTTGACAGCTACCAAAGTTGCTCTAGCAACTAAATTCATTTTTTGTAAAATCATAAATGCTCTTCAGCCATCGATTTTAAAAGAAAGTAGTGCCAATAAAATAATATAATTACGTTTTCAATGTTGAGCACAAAACATATTTTTGTTTCTAGCTCGATTCAATTTGGTGACCTGGCGGTCTAGGGGTAGGTGTTAGACTTCTGTGCTGGGTATCCGGGGTTCAATCCTCGGTCCCGGCACAGATTTATCTGATTACTAAAACCTTCCTTCACCTCTGACAAGACGTGTATTAATCACAACTTGTGAATCTGTGGAATGCTAGGCCTCCACCGTGGTTCGGATCCATCGTTAAACAGTAAGTCCTCCATTTCATCTCACAATCACCCTACTACCATTACACATTGGCTTAAGTGCGTATAACCCGAACGGGTAGTAAGACGCGGTGCTAATAATAATAATCGATTCCATTACAAGCTACTAAATGTGTAAGAGCCGATTAAAATAGGAAGATAAAACCATTTTAGTATGGATGGTCATACGTTAAGTAATGTTATCTACATTTATGAGTTTTGATATATATTATTAATACCTATAAAATAATATTAATAATATAGTAATATGTTATCAATGTTGATTTTAAAAACAGTTTGAATGTATTTTTATAGGGTTTTTCGTACTAAAAATCGACTAAATACATAAGCGTTCTTATATGGGACAAAGTTGTAGTCGTAGCCAAGAAATTATTTTAATTTGAAAAATAACTAAAGATGGATTTTTTTTTTAAGCTGACCGAGTGCATTAATACAATAACAATATAGTGTTTAGAATTATAATGTTTCAGCATCACTTTAGTAGTCTTCAATAAAATAAAGTATCATTGAGTAAATGTTAAAAAAAAACTATATTGGAAATGTAGACGCTGAAATGGCCGGTCAATACCTGCTGACTGAAGATGTGTCTAAGCTTATGCTCTGGTGGGAAAATAACCTTTTGTGTGTTCACTGCGTCTTACTACCCGTCCGATCTACCCGTATATTAGCACGACTGAGAAAGGAAGGATTTTTAAGGAAATGTACAAAGCATTTATGTGGAGAGAACGTGAAACGTTTATAAGGGGGAAAAAACACCCTCAGTATACTAGACCTGGGTTCGAGATCCAACCTCACCATGATCTGCAAACCAAAACAAACAAGGGTGACGCTTTATCCCACCAATAAGAGGTTCTTCGTTATATAAAAAAAAGTGCATCATCGGAATATTAAAATAGACTGTTAATGGGTTTTTTTTGCTGAATCATACCACCATACAAAAATAAATTGAACATCTCCAGACGCTGAAAAAAAGGAGCGATGACCTTGGTACATTGTGAAGTCTGCGCACTTTAACGAGTATTGGCAATGATTCAAACAGCGGCGTCCGCCAAGTCGAGCCTAAAACAAAAGAGGTGCTTCGTCAAAGTAAACAGAAACTCTTTTCGTTCGATCATGGCGTCAATCACGTAGGCCCTTACCAGCGAGCATTAATATTGCAACACTCATAACGGAATATATTGAAAGTCACATCCTGTCAAAAAGTTCAAATCTGGTTAAAATAATAAGATAGCTCAATGATAAAAAAAATTAAAAATCAAGAAGAGGAATGTTAATTGAAAAACAAGGGAAAATAGATGTGTAATTTTATTTTTTTAAGCATTCAATACCGTAGAGATCAGTCACAAGCCACGTAACGCTTTTTTCTTACCTTATTTGACCCTCACTTTTCCCATATAGTCACGAGGTACACATTTAACCTGATCCCTCCCGCTTCTAACCTGTGTTACGTAACTTTTCACATCAAGCGTGAATGTCATTCTTTACCTAATAGGGGAAACATTTGTGACACTAAAGGAAGAAATCGAATTTAATACAACTCAGAATCGTTTTAAATCCCAAATACGAGGCCCGTCCAGAAAGTAAAAATACTGGTTGCCCTTTCGTACTGTGAGAATTTTTTTTCAAGGTTGGCAACACTGGCTGGTAGTGGGGTTTTTTCTGAACACAACGAGCACAGGCGGACCTCATTAGTATGAAAACTCGCCTTGTAGTGTCCGTTTGTGTGAAATATATCGATAAGAAATCCCGACAAGTGCGAGGTGTGCAAGTTCCTTCTCGCTGAAGGAAAAACAGCGACTGAAATTTTTTCACGGATCAAAACTGTTTATGGCGAAGGTGTTATGAACCGAACGAACGTGTTTAAGTGGTTTCGTGAGTTTAATGAAGGCAGAACAAATGTTCATAACGATCAGAGGTGTGGAAGACCTTCCATTTTGACCGTTGAGTTGGTGCAAAAAATCGAGAAAACTGTTCGTGAAGACCGCCGATTGACAGTGGATGAAATTTCTCCGATTTTTCCACAACTCTACAGTTCCCTCTTACACGAAACAATTAAAGAAACGCTGGGATTTCGAAAATTGTGCGCAAGATGGGTCCCAAAACAACTGACAGAGCAGCACAAAGTGAATCGGGTCGCTAGCGCTCGCGAGTTCCTTGAGCAATTTGAATTGGAATGTGAGGATTTTCTGAGCTCGATTGTGACTGGAGATGAAATATGGGTGACTCATTACACTCCTGAGACAAAAAGAGAGTCATCACAGTGGCGAAACACCAGTTCCCCATCTGCCAAAAATTCAAAACCTCAATTTTGGACAAAAAAATCATGGCCACTATGTTTTGGGACAGAAAAAGGATAATTTTGATCGAATTTCTGCCTCAAGGGGGAGAAGATTAATGCAGCTCGATACTGCG